>NW_004624929.1:1137999-1160752 GCF_000247695.1 Heterocephalus glaber
GGTGAAGGGAGGGCTAGGAATGGGGAAAAAATAAGAACCAAGATGCATCATGTAAAGGTACAAGTTCCCAATGAGCAATGTAAATGTGTTGTATACCTAAAATGTACCAATAAAAGAATTAAAAAGAAAAAAAAAGATGTGGGTGTTGGGTATTTTGTCCCAGCAACAGGAAAGCTGACTAATACAACTGAGCAATGATGATCAGCACAGGAGGGAATTTTAGAAGGACAGTGATTCATCATATCAAAACCTTTGGGATGAGCAAGAAATTTTCACTGGTAAATCAGCTAAAAAGCAGCTAACAGTGGATTAATGAGGCGCAGAGGCAAATGGTTGAGAAGTAGGCTGAAGATTTTAAAAAGTTTAATTTTATCATCTACTTGAAGACGGCAGAAACATACCTTGCTATTTTCAAATTGACTCAATACTGTATTATGGTATTCAATGTATGCTTAATCCATAACTGTGAGAGGACTTTCTTGGTGCTAGAAGGCCTGTGCTGGCTTCCCTTTGACTATTCACAACCCCAACTACCTGATGCCTATGAAACACTGTTTAAAAAGTCTGTTAGGATATTTAGAGAAGTAAGGGATCTGAAATATAATAACTTTAGAACATACCATGCTAGCCAACACATGCTCACACTTCACAAACAGGATTCTCTCTACATGAGTTACAAGGTCTGACATTCTACAACCATGCAAGAATAAGGTTTCAGTTGCTCTGGTGAGAGAGGCCTACCTGATTTGCTGTCTGTCCTTGGGTCCATGATGACGAACTCTGGCCGAAGCTTGCTGACACGCCTCCCCTTAAGGATGGGTACAAGCCCACCCAGGTACTCTAGGTAGAGTGTGTAGCATGGGCCACCCACCTCCGGGTCATCCTCTGTGCGTTTCATGGTGCAATGTAGCCGCTCGTTGCCAGCCGAGGGGTAGCTGACAAAGTCTCGCATGTTGTTGGGGTCTGGAATTGGGGGCTAGAGTAGGACACAGGCAGAAAAAGAAAGATGGAATTCCAGAGACACAGAGAAAGAAACAGAGAAGGTACAGGGCAGGTCAGCTAAGAAGTTGCTGTCACTCCAACAGAGTACAGGTTGGCAACTTGACAGAGGTTAGTTACATGGTGTAGTTCACCATGTGAACCATCCACAGTGGTTCACAGCTGTGGGTGCACATCATCTGTTTTTTCTAGTACAATATAATATATCAGGGTTGAGAACTGCTGGTGTGGAATTAATGTTGTAAGGCAACTTAGAAAAACATCACAAGAGATTTTAAAAGTCTGATGTAAAAGTGAAAAATTATCAAAAGAAATCAATCTGATACTTAGAAGTTAAGGGAAACCCATGAGCAGCAACTGGTAGGTCTATTCCACATGCTGCCACCATTTCTGGAGATAGTCTGTATAAAATATAGCTAGCAGCTGTCCTGTGTAGGGGTCACCCATTAGCACAGAAGAGAGGTAAGGTGGCCACAGAATTGCACTGAGTCTAATCCTGACTATTCTTCTAACTATATATGGGGCAAGTCACTTACTTTTACAAACTTCTTTCTTGTTTTCTCAAATGGGAATACTATCAGCATCTGCCTGAAGTCAGGATTGAACCAAATAGATTTCATAAGGTTATTTGTGCAATGTTTAGTATATAAGAGGTGCTAAATAAATGGTCATTCCTTTGATCATCAGGATGACATAGGAGTCAAGCTGGGAGAACCAGGGAGGCCATAAGAAAGATAAGGCCCATCACCCTAGGTGAATCTTACACCAGCACTAACAGGGATGATCAGCATGGACTGCAAGCATGGATCTTCCATGCAGGCATGGTAGGACCCCAGTCCACAGGCAGCGATCCCCAGGCACTCTGGTGGAAAAGCAGATGAGTGCTGTGTGTGTGCTCTGGTATCCTCCCCCATCTGTCTTATCTCTGTCCTCCTCTTGGTGAGCAGTGGGTGGCGTACAGGAGAGGAAGGAGGATCAGGGAAAGTGGAAGGCTTTACCTTAATGGTGGGGATGAAAGCAGTAGAGAGGTAAGAACAGAGGCGGGGGGGTAAGGTCAGCTTGCTGACATCCTTGTCTTCTCGAAGAGTGTTGGCGATGGCCTGCTGGCACAGCAACTGCAGGCTGGACACCCGATGCTCCACACGAACTACGTACAGGGCCGGCCCTGAGGCCATCAGCAGTCGTGAGTCCCGGTGGCCCCAGCAGATGGAGATGATGGGGCGCTGCCAGGCAGTGAAGGGAACACAGTGTTTAAGCTTTTGACCTTCTGGTGAGCAAAAGAGGGTAACACACACTGGTCTCAGCAAAATAAAGCGGGCTAGGGCTGGGAATTTAGCTCAGTGGTTCCGGCGCCTGCCTTGTAAACACAAGGTCCCGAGTTCAATTCCCAGTACCCCCCACCACCAAAAAAATAAAGCGGGGTGACAGTTTTGAGAATACTGGTTTAAAAAACAAAATAGAGAATGTTAAATAGTATATTATGAAAATTAAGTATTTTTACTAAAAAGTAGTTAGATCTCAGGTCTGAGCACAAGCATAGGAATAGCATAGTTCTACAATGTTCATTACATGTATTGTCTCATTTAATTTGGTGTCACAAATCCTAACTTAGCTCTGCATAATGGTGTTTCTATTAATAGAGGCAATCACCCTGGGGCATAGTCACCTATATTTCTTACTGAAGCACTGGTCATCTGGGTCCGCAAATTACCCAGTGGTGGTTCCCATGGCTTGGGGAGGTGGTGAGCAGGTAGACCAGATGACTCTTCTCTTCTGTCCCTGGGCATAGGGTCTCCAGCTGTGTGACCTGGGGACTATTCCATAGGTGGAAGCCTCCCACTTTTCTCAGGAGTCAAATGGGACATGAGGATTAAAGGAAAAAATGGTGTCACAGTGCTTCTGGGACCCATCACAGGCTACAACCCTGGTATTAAGTCATGCTGTTCTGTCATCCTCCAAGTGATGGGGCAGAAAGACAAAGAGAACGCTTTCTGGAAAGGGAAGAGATGGGGGAATAGAGTTCCTGTGGTGGCTCATGAGGAGTTTCTGGCCATCATTTCCATTGAAAAAGCAGGCTGAAATCCAAATACGCATGTCAGAAACTTCTTGTACTGAAAAAGCCCAAAGCTCGGGGATGCCATCTAAGTAAAATCAGCTAAGCAGGGAAGAAAGAGGCAGAGGGTTGTGATGGAGAAGCAGTGAGAGATTTGTTGATTCTGATCCAGACAGATGGAGCACTAATTTAATGAGGTCTTAAGGGGTTTCAGAGATCAGAAGTGGGAATACCAGATCTATTATAGGAATTACAGATAGGAACAAAATTTTCACAACACTTTAGTGACAAGCATCAAGATAAAAGGAACTGTGAAGATATTTCCTTAAAACAGCCTCCAGGGTCAGCTAATCCTGGTTTCAACTTCAAAGTGAAAATGTAAGAGTGAATATAACCCAGCTTGCATTTCCATCCATGAATCCAGGCAGCCACAGGGCAAGATGATGGCCTGAGCTCCCTACCCTCCACCACCCAAGGAGGACCATGTGATTGTTGGCTGTGAAGCCTGACACTCAATCAAGTATGGGGGCTTCTGGAGCTCTTATAAGCTGGACCTCTCATGAGATGATCCCACACAGAAGGGCTAATTCATTTACAGAAAGGCATGATCACTGCTGAAGACAGGGAAGACCAATACATTAAAAATTCTCTAACATTATCAAGCCCTATAGCACCAAAATCATGCTTAATCTTTTTCTGGTGGTACTAGGGATCGAACTCAGGGCCTTCTGCATGCTATGCATGTACTCTGCCACTGCACAACATCCACAGGCCTCATGCTTAATCTTAAAGATACACTGCTTCCCTTTTATCCTTGAGCCTCTTATGATAATATTCCTAAATTAGAGCTCAAGTTATGAAAAAGTTATCACTCAGCACAACCTGACTTGTTGGAGCTGTCTGCATAAGTATGGTGTGTCTTTCCTCCAATTTTCCATTCCTCTTTCATTGATAAATCAATCTAACATGCCAGTGGTCACAAGGCAGGGACTATAGATTTATCCTCCTGTTCTCCTCCCTCCTTCTAGTTCTGCTTTTCATAGTAACAATCTCTGTGTAAAGCTGATTACATGTTTTATATAAAATTATGTTAAATATGTATTATATTTGTACTAATAATTTACACGAACACAGACTTTAAGACTGGATGAAAATCCCCATGTAACATTTCCATGAATAATTATCACTCATCATAACAAAACCAGCCAAGTCTTCAAAACTTGCCACTTTCTAATAACACATTAAGTGCTCACTTACATTACACAGTTTGCTCAACTCTAGCATGTAGGTATCATTATTTCCACTTAAAAGTATAAGGAAACTGAGGTTAAGAGAGGCTATGGAACTAGTCACAGAGAATTGGGAAAGCTGTGACTCTCACCTTTCTCCAAATTCACAGGTGGTATTTATCTTACTGCAAAGTGCTGCCTCTCTGAACTGTTAGTATCCTGAAACAACAGCCTGAACAATGTATACTACACCTCACTCAAAATTTTTTTTTTTGGTACCGGGGATCAAACTCAGGTCCTTGTACTTGCGAGGCAGGTGGTGCAACCACTGAGCTAAATCCCCAGCCCCCTCACTCAAAATTTTAACTTTTTGTCAATCACAAATAATGAACCCACATTCTTTCCCTTGTCCATTTGGTCAAGGCTACTTAGAAACAAACCAAACAACACATCTACAGAAAAGGTAAATAGACAAGGGGAGAAACAGGGCTCATAAATTGTAAATGGATGACCTGACTAATTCACTGTGCCAGAAATGAACTCACAAAGACAAATTACAGGCAGATTGCTAGATGAACAGCAAACAGCAGGAAGATGGCATGTCTGAATGGTGAAAGAAGATAGTACTGCTGATACTGCATAAATATGGAAAGTAGACCTCTCAGCCAAACAGGAGTGAGAGGACTTGAAAGAATAAAGTACTGAAAACCAGAACTCAGGAGAAAAGAGCTGAAATTATTTTGCCTGGAGGAGTGATGTTTACACAGTCTAAAAGGAAACATTATTAGGAGCAAGGTTATCAGGAAATCCCTACTTCTAAGAATAGAGTATCAGTACTCGCTTTGGCAGCACATATACTAAAACTGGAACGATAAGAATAGAATATCAATAGGAATTTACATCAGATTAATTTGGGGTATGGGCTTATTTACTCTCCAAGTCAGTGATAGTTTATTCTTGCAAGGGGAGGGAGGACGTATGAACTTATTTTAGTTTTTATAGCACATACTCCATATGAGAAGATAAAGTAGCAAAACAAATGCTGGTACTTTTGTCATGAGAATTTTTAAGACTATATTAGAATAAGAAAGAATTTATAGATGATGAATAAGGTGCCTCTCTTGTCTGAAGATTTTGAGTTATCACCAATGTGGGGAAAATTACTGTGATTGCCATTTAGTCAAAGACTCAATTAGCAGGGCTGTGACTTCTCCCTGTTAAGTCCTGTAAGTTGTAGAAAGACCTTACTTTCTAAACATGTCACCATACTTTAAAAATCATATTTCCTATGCTGGCATTTCAGCCCATGAAGACCTTACCACAAGTGTCCTGAAGTTCTGGAAGGAACCAGAGTTACAATGGAAGGAGCTGCATACACACTCCAGTGGGGATAGGGCATATGCTAGACTTGGCTGCTTGACAGACATTGATTTCTGTCACTTTGTCCTCTGAGCTCACCATGCTGGCAGAATATGATTCTACTGCTTGCCCACAGCCCTCCCCACACAGAACATCCTTTTTCCTGAGAAATTTCTACCTTTTGGGACGAGGTGCTGAAGAGGCTCATAACCCATGCTCAACTGCAATAAACTCTAGAGTGCACTTGGGTCCTCACAAATGTACCTCCCTTAGGTTTGTTTTCTTGTCTGAACAGCTGTTGTCTGTTAGGGAAAACAGTTCTCAGTTTGTGGACTTATTCTCTTTCTCATTTTGAGAACCAATGGCTAGAATTGTGAATCTGATAATATCTGAATGCTAATTTGCATGTAAAGGGTCACATATTTTGCAAATCTGGATCTGAAGCAAAAGGGCAAGAAAGTGAGCTGCATTTCAGGAGGTGTTAGTATAGTGAAAATCTGGCACTGCTGTTAGTTCAATGGAGCAATGCAAAACATTACTCAACTAAAGGGGAGGCATCATTCATAATAGTGAGGTACAAGGTCATGGAAAGTCAAGGTGTTGCTCTCAAGAATTTCCCTGTCTGGATGCTCAAACCTGAGCCAATTCTCTCAATAACTTCCCTGTACAGATGTTAGAAGATGAGCCACATAAGGAATAGGCCTTAGCTTTTTCTTCCTCACTTCCCCTGGCCAGCAATACGGACTGGCTCAGTCGGTGACTTCTCCTTCATCTCCTTACTGCTAACCACCAATACATCCCCTGTGTCGACCCAATCATTCACTTAACTACTGTGTTACTAACCAGTCATTCAATAAACATTTGTTAAATGCATACAGTGGGCCAGATACATTCTGGGTATTAGGGAATTCAAGGTGAGTATGATCAATTCCTGCCCTCACGGCGCTTACTTACAGTCTGGGGTGGTAGGGAGACAGATAAATATCTTAACACATTCCTGCTGGCTTCAACCACCAGTAGTACATGTTTGACTGTCCCATTGGGCAGCGTGTGTACCACTGGTGATATAAACAAATCTAATCACTTTTATCAGTCTTTTTACTAATAAAATTAATAAAAACCCACCTGATGGGACAGTCATGTGCCACTGGTGGTTCAAGTTGCCTGGCAGTGAGAGATAAATTACAGACCCATCTTGAATGTGTTAGTATCTGTGACAGGACTAGCTGATAATTTTAAGTAGTAAAAATGCTATGAAGCAAAGATAGGTAAGGTAAGAGCCAAAGAAAGAGCAAGGGGGTCACTTACACAAAGAAGGGAGCAGGGAAAGCTGCTCTAAGGAGGAGGTTCAAGCAGAAGTCTGTCTGAGAGAAGGGCATTTATTTATTTACTTACTGAACTGGAATTGAAATCTTCCTTCCTTACTGTTTTTATTACTATTTTTACTATTTTATTACTATTTTTATTACTATTTTTCCATATAGTGTAGCAGTAAGGACAGAGTTTTCTAAAGATACAAAACAAAAAAGTAAGGTGTCCATTACATATTAAGTTAAGCCATCCATGCAGGTTAAAGCCAATAGATAATTGCACTGGCCCAAGGCAGGGACCATGAGGCAGTCCCAGTGCAGGGATCCTGACTGAATGAGGCCCAGGAATGAGAACTGGCTTTCTAGCCACAAAGAAGCCAGGTCACTGTGAAGGTCAGAGGGCTTTCTGTGGTTCCCTTTCCCATACTTTATTTCTAAGGCAATCCTTGCCTTAGAAAGAGGGAGGTTCTCTGTCAGTCATGAAGAAATATGCCTATAGGAAGAGGGTGCTTCATGTTAACAACCACGTGCAAAATGGTTCACTTTAGAAATGACATGTTGAAGGAGACATGCTTAAACTGGTTTAAACACTACACATGAGTATGTATATAGAAACAGTCCATGGTACATCATTAATATGTATAGCATTTATGTTTTCAATGTATCAGTTAAAAAATGGTGATTGGTCACCATCTAACCATGTTGATTGGAGCCATGGACAGTTTTGGATATAAAATTATTTCAGTTTTAGTATATGTGCTGCTGAAGCAAGCACTATCTCAGTTTTATAAGAATACAATCATGCTGATATTCTGTAGGCAGGCAACACCCACAAAGGATTTTCTCATCTATTTATAACAAACACAAGAAAAAGCACAACCATGTCAGTCTCATGAGAACAGGGAGTTTGTTCTCAACAAAAGGAGGCAAATACATTTTTTGCTAGGGTATTCTCCTTTACGAATATGGAATTGTTCGACCATAAATGTAATCTCTTATTTGATTTTTCTGTTCTCACATCTAATTTTTTACCCAAACATCTCATATCAACTGACCCTTACAGAACACAGGATGACCGAAAAACTTGCCTTTAAAGCCAGAAGTTCACAAGGGGCCAGGGATTTAGCTCAGTGGTTCCACCGCCTGCCCTGCAAGCACAAGGACCCGAGTTCGATCCCCAGTACAAAAAAAAAAAAAAGTTCATAAACAATCAAAAACCCAGACCCCAAATATTAAAGTCTGCAAACTTCAGTCAGTAGTGCCAACTCTAAAAATCTGTCATCAGATTAACAGATATGCAAGTAGATATTGATGCTCACAGATAACAGCTGATGAGATAAATTACAGAATTTTAACTTGTAACATGCAGTAAGGAAAGGAAAATAAATTATAGCATATTTCCTTATAAGAGCTCCAGGCACAGAAGTGAATCAATTTTAAAGCTGATGCTGCCACACATTGTACCATGCAATGACTTTGTATGCAATAGCCTAAAATCTAATTAATGTGTAAATAAATTATCCAATCTAAATTGCATTTAATTCTTTTTTGGTACCAGGAATCGAACTCAGGACCTGGCACTTGCAAGGCAGGCGGTGGAACCACAGAGCTAAATCTCTGACCCCTATTTAATTCTTTTCATAAGCAATCCAATAAATTGCTTAACTTCCTCTCCTCTACAAAATTGTTCCTGCTTTTGACTTCTTAAATAGCATTGCACAGATCACATGTGATTTTACAATCATTACAAATAAGAGTTGGGTTGGTGCTACATGTACTAATGGTGTACCTGATTTTCAAAGAAATCATTATTTAACTTAATATTATTAAGGCATTTTTTTTCAATGGTGGAAGTAGACCCTAAATGAAAAAAAAAAGTCAGTGATTATTAAAATGCTGAGACATTATAGGGATATTTTTCCCCAAAGGAACATCAGCCAACCCTTCTCTTATCTCTGAGACCAAACAGTATAACATCAAGACCTATGTTAGTTTCATGTGAGAGCTAATGAGAGCTTGTGCAATGGTTAAGACCATTAAGCCTCTGTTACATACCAGGTGTAGAAAAGGTTAGAAAATTAAGGAAAACATGGTCTCTGATTTGATGAAAATAAAACAGAAGCATATAACTCATGCTACAAGTATTAAGCACCTTGGGAGTTCACAGAGAAAAGGGGTCTCTATCCCTTGGGCAGACTGAACTGGTGTTGAGAAGGATGAATTTTCCTGAGCTAAGATAGCAGGGTAGGATATTCTCTGTAGAGGGGACAGAATTCCTGCAGGAAATAAGCTCTAAGCCAAACAGAATAGCGGACAAAGTCGAATGTACTTGGAGTGTGTTTCAGTGTACAAATTCACAAATATTTAAATGAACATGTCTTATCAACTCAGAAAGCACTAAAAATTTCCATCCCCTTTCACATGCCTGCTATGGTTTGAATGTGTCCCCCGCCTAAATTTTATGTGTTGGAAAATTAATTCCCAAATTCATGTTGTTGGTATGTGGATGTGGGGCCTTGGAGATAATTAGGATCATATGTGCTTCGTGGTGGCACTAGTGGCTTTTAATAAGAGACCCCATTATCAAGAAATCAGCCAACAATAAATGCTGGCGGGGTTGTGGGAAGAAAGGAACCCTTCTCCATTGTTGGTGGGAGCGCAGACTGGTGCAACCATTGTGGAAATCAGTATGGAGATACCTCAAAGAACTAGGGCTACACGTCCCATTTGACCCAGCTACTCTCCTGCTGGGTATCTTCCCAAAAGAATTAAAAGAATCATACCACAGTGATATATGTGCACCTATGTTTATAGCTGCACAGTTTGTAATAGCTAAAACTTGGAAACAGCCCAAGTGCCCATCAACTGGAGACTGGATAAAGAAGATGTGTTTTTTTCTTTTTTATAAAATGAAGTACTACTCAGCCATAAAGAACAAGAAACTAGAGACATTTATAGCTAAATGGATGTACATTGAGGCCATACTCTTAAGTGAAATAAATAGGACAAATATGTAAATTCCGAATAGTTTCTCTGGTGTGAAAAACTAAAAGTGCAAATAAGGATCAAAATGTATAATTGATAACTGTAATATGAAAAAAAGGTCTAAAGGAGTAGGGGAAGTGGGAGGGGTAGGGGAAAGGAAAGAAGGGAAAAGGAAAAAATGGAAACAAAGTCTTTATAAACAGGGAAGGGTGGGCAGAGGAATGGGGAAAAAACAAGAACCAAGATGCATCATGTAAAGGTACAAGATCCCAATGATGAATGCAACTGTATTATATACCTAAAATGTACCAATAAACTTAATAAAAAAAAAAAGAAAGAGACTCCAGCTAGCACACTTGCTGCATCTTGCCATATGATGCCCTCTGCCATGCTGTAATGCTGCAAGAAGGCCCTCACCAAATGCTGAGATGGGGATGCCATGTCCTCAGATTTCCCAACTTTCAGAACTGTGTACCAAATAAACTTGTATTCTTTATAAATTACTGGGCCTCAAGTATTTTGTTATAGCAACTGAAAAATGGACTAAGATATTGCCTGTCAGGTTATAGACAAAAATAATGCATGAAATTTGATTACAAAGAGTAGGAGCTGGGCCAGGGATTTAGCTCAGTGGTTCCGCTGCCTGTCTTGCAAGTGCAAGGACTCGAGTTCAATCCCCAGTACCAAAAACAAAACAAAGAGTTGGAGCCTACTGATTGAAACAATCAATGCAAAGATTAAAGAACACCTAAGCTGACATACTTAATTCACTGAACAAATACTTACTGAGGACTTACTATGTTCTAGGCAATACAATGGCAGTGGGGCCACATGATAAATCTCTCTTTAAATCTCACATTCTCAGGGACTCCCAATATGCATGTGTTTTCTGCCAAATACTCAGGTCTTACACTAATTGCCTTGACTCTACTGCACTCCAGTTATTCCCTGGGCTCTTTTCATCATTTATATCCATTTCACTTTTAACACAGGAATATGAAATTCCTATCCAACTACAACTTCCCAGCCTGTTATCATTTCCTCTTTAAAAATGCTTTCCTATGATTTTCTGCTTCCCAGTCTCAGGCCATTTCCACAATATTCTTAGCAGTTCTCTGGATTCCTTTTGGTTTGGTTTTGTGTGTGTGTTTGTGTTTGTGTGTGTGTGTGTGTGTGTGTGTTTTCTTGTTTGTCTGTTTTGTCCTTCTGCTACACTAACCTTTCAAATTCCTAAATTTATGCACCCTATACTATTTCTGACTCTACGACTGGCCTGGACAGCATTGGTTCTCATTTTAAAATCATGCTATCCAGCTTCAGTTGGGACTTCATTTCAGCTTATTATCTCAATGGCTCTTGCATCACATTCCCATGACCCTATGCTTTTCATAGTGTCAATATATTAAAAAGACAGATGTTATCCCATAACATGCCTGCCTCCCCTCCTGTCCTTAACAGTCTTTTGGCTCTTTCTGCAATCTCTCCCTGTATACATTTTCTCCAGGCTGACCTCCCTGTTGCCCTCAAACCCACACTTTCCACTTGCTCTTGCTCTGTACTGCATGTTTGCTTCCTTATTTCTTTTTGTCCCAAAGCTTTATAATTTGCTTATAAACATGGCCGTATGTCTTCATTATAAATTACCATACTCTCTCCTCTCTCCCCTCAAACTTCAAACAGTTTACATAGTTTATAGTTTAGATAGTTTGTGTTGCTTCAACTTCTTAAACCACTTTGTTGCTAATTCTTTATCTGTTGAAGATGTAGCTCCAACATCTAGAGTAACGCTTGACACAGCTTAGTAAAGATTGACTGAACAAATCTTTGACAACGTGACTTCCATCACTATTATTCTACTGAGACTACTGCTTGATCTTGACACCTCTAAATCCAATTTTCTCATGGCTGTACTTAACTGTCATCCTCTAGGTTGACACAGTTCCTTTCTTTTTTTTTTTTTGGTATCAGGGATTGAACTTGGGTCCTTGTGCTTGCGTAGCAGGTGGCAAAACCACTGAACTAAATCCCCGGCCCCCTTTAATGATTTCTTTATCACATTCCTCTCTGTGTCCTCCTCCCTTCTGCTGATTACTAAATGATATCCAAGTTCTATGCTTGGCCTTTTCCTCATTTGCCATTTCCCCCTATTCATTCCCTTGGTGTTTAATCCAAGTGTATTTCTCCAACCACAGCCTCCCTGCAGATGACTCCAAACCTCTGTCTTCACTCCAGTCTCTTGGATGACTTTCAGCCCCACATGCCCAACTATATTCTAATTACCTCCACCCAGACATTTAGCTGGAATTATAACCGAAATTGTCTGCCTTCACTGGTACTAACACCTTCCTCCTCCTATGTGACAAGAGACCAAGTCTTTGACATTGATCTGCTTCCTGTCTCTGCCACTCCAGTCTCACTGTTCTACTTTTCCCTCCTCTTTCTGTCTGGCTGGGATTATGGCACACAGCTGTCTGATTAGTCTTCCTAAAGCCCCTCTCTCCCTCCCTCCCTGTCTGTCTCCACCTCCCACCCCTGCATAACCTCAAAGACCAAATGAAGTTGTAACATCTTGGCCAATGCTACTGTCACAATGTATCCTTCCACCACCTGTAATCCCAGAATTTGTGAAGCTGAAGCAGGAGGATCACCATGAGTTCGAGGTCAGCTTGGGCTACATAGTGCAACCCTGTCTCAAAAGCAACAACCAAAAACAAAAAGTATCCTTCCAAACTGAAATCTAGTCACCACTGTGGTAGCACTAAGAGGCAGGGCATTTTGGAAAGAGACTAAGTCATGAGGGCTCTGCTCCTCTGTGTCTATCCCTTACTCCATGTGAGAACACAGCAACAAGAAGCCACCTATAGGCCAGAGAGAGTGAGCCTTCACTGGAGGCTGATGCTGCTGCTGTCTTGAGCCTGGACATCCCAGCTTCAGAATTGTGAGAGATAAATTTCTATTATTTATAAATTACCCAGTAAAAGAAACTTTGCTATAGCAGCCTGAATGGACTAAGAGAGCAGGCATTGAAGATGTGACACATCTGGACCTAAAGAATTTTTGTAGTCTTTATTTCCTTATTGATGCTTTTTGTATAACCTATGCTATATTCAAACTGTATTCTATTTCTAAAATTAATTATTAGCTTAAAAAAAGAAATCATGTTATGATTACCAGTAACTAAAGAAAGCAAGAGATAATACAGATAGCAAGAAAATCAATTTATCTGATCCCTGGGAATCACTAAACTCACTAAGCAAGGCACAGCAATAAGATGTGATTCATTCAACAGCTGCTTCCTGACATTCTACCATGAGCCAGGCACGGTTCTATAAACCTGAAGTAGAATATGGAGGATAGGATACATGAGGTTGCTTCACTCAGACTCCTTACCTTCCAGTGAGATGAAACAATTAAGCAAATAACAAAAGAATTTCAGATTCTGATAAATACTAAGACAGAAATAGTATAATAAAACAGAGCACAGCTGTGAGAGAGTAGAGTATCACAGAAAGGGAGAGCACGTTAGGGAGAGTCTTTCCTCAGAGGTGAGGCCTGAGTTAGGACCTGATGGGTAAAGATGAGCTGGACTGGAGAAGGGCCAGTAAAGCAGATTCTGCACAGACAAACAGCCAAGAGAAGGATGGAGGACAGCATATTCAAGCCACAGCAAGGCAGGCAGAATAACTAGTACATGGTAATACAAAGGAAGATGCACTAGATGAAACTGGGGAAGGTAGGACAGAGAGTGATGCAAGATCTGGTGAGGGTTTGTGGGAGGAAACTTCCAAGGAATTTTAAGCAGGACTATTGGGCTAAAGAGAAGCCCTGCAATAGGGTGCAATAGGTGTGATGGTAGTAGGTTCTAGAATAGTATCTGTTCCAGATGAAAATACTTACAACCTTTGCTGAGTACACAGGTGTCCAAAAAGTACTAAATGTGTATTTCCTTAATTCATGCTACACTGAAATTGCTCTATGACCAGCAGAAACATTCAGATAAAGATGCAGCCTCAGTACTTTGCATGTGGGTTGTGTGCTTGTTCAAGTAGCTTTTTCATTCAATGATACCTTAATTTACTGAACACCTATTATTATGTGTAAGGCACCACAGATAGGACTCTGCTTTCAATTACCTTGAAAGAGACCCTTAAGAAATAATGACAAGTTTGATGAACATCATCAAAACTGATAGGGGGCAATGGGGTCAGTATAACCCAACAGTCTGCCCTCTGCAGCAGTGATACATCTGCTCAGACAGAAGCACAAAAGTATCTGGGATAACAGAGGAGAAGAGTGAGGAATGTCAGGGTCAGAGGGGGATGGAGTGGTAAGAACTAATTCTAGAGAGTATAATAGCTAGTTAGTGGAGGTCTCTTTAAGGTTCAAGAGACTCTAGACTTTACAATCAGTGCAGTAAGAGGCTACTGATCTGACTCATGATTTTATAGACTCTATCAAGTGAAGAACGGTTTAGAAGAGAAAGGTATGGACTTAACACTGCATGTGAAAGGATGGTAGCTTGAACTAGGATACTAGCTAATATACAAAAAAGGATGCAGATACTAAAATATTAAGGAAGTAAAAATATCCACTGGGATTCATGAACAGGGGAGTGGGCAAGACAGGAGAATCTGGCTGGCTTGGTTTCTGGCTGGAGGAGCTGAGGGGTGATGGAGCTGAGAGTAACCTATCTGGGAGGTGGAGTATCCTGAGGACTGAACATGTTGGAGTGCTTATGAGATGGGTGTGTGAAATAAGGAGTTGGGTCTTTACAGTTCTCTTTCCTAGGCTCCAAACCTTTATAGAGATAGTACTTAAAGCTGAAGTACTTAAACCTGAAATTGCCTGAGAACTGCTCAGTGACATAAGAGGGACCAGGCAGAGATAGAAAAATACCCATAAAAACCAAGTCTTAGTAAAAACTCCTTTCCTCCAAGTTGTAACAGTTGGCATACAGTTCTACTGTAAAATTTAAAGCATTTATGTGATTATTTTTCTGTGTTCCTTAACTGGCTTCCAATGCCCTATGAGGCATGGAGTGTGTCTTCCTTGTTCAGTTCCTAAATATTACAACTTAAAAATCAGTGCCACCCAGATAGTAGCCTTTCAAAATGTTTGCTACATATTTGAACAATCATGCTTATTTGCCCAAAAGATATTACACTGTCAAAGATATATTTAAATTCTATGACTCAGCAACAACAATAAAAAATAACTTATTAAAAATGGACAAATGACTTGAACAGACATTTCTCTATAGATATACAAATGGCCAGTAAAAACATGCAAAGATGGGCTAGGGATTTAGCACAGTGGTTTCACCACCTGCTGCGCAAGCACAAGGACCTGAGTTCGATCCCCGGTACCAAAAAACAAAATAAAACAAAACAAACAAACAAACAAACAAACATGAAAAGATGCTCAGTACACTAATCATCAGGGAAATGAAAATCAGAACCATGAGTTATCACCTCACACTCAATAAGATGGCTACTATTAACAAGTGTTGGCAAGGACACAGAAAAACTGGAATTCTTGTACAATGTTGGCAGGAATGTACAATGATATAGCCACTGTGGAAAACAGTATGGCAGGTCATCAAAAAAAAATTTAAGATAGAATTATCATGTGATCCAGAATTCTACTTCTGGGTACATATCCAAAGTATATCTAAAAGAAGACTCTCAACAGCCATGTTTAGAGCAGCATTATTCACAATAACCAAAAGCTGGAAGCAACCCAAATGTCTATAGATACATGAAGGAGTAAACAAATTGTTCTGTATTCACACAAGGAGTATTACTCAACCTTAAAAAGGAAGGAATTCTGGCATATGCTACAACATCAATAAACTGTGAGGATATTACACTAAGTGAAATAAGCCAGTCTATATGCTTACATGACTTGTTTAAGTCAAACTCACAGAAAGAGTGTAAAAAATGCTGGTTGCTGTGGACTGGGGAGGGGAAACCTAATATTTGAGTCTGAGATCTAAGACAACTGTAGGCGATCTAAAGATTTACTCATTTCTCTGTGTTATTTCCCATTATCATACAGGAAGTATATATGTTATTAAACATGTTTTTCTCTTGTTAATCTGTCTTTTGTTAAAAGGAGTCCCAGCTAAGAACTCGTAACAATTAGTTTTTCTTCCTTACAAGTACATAAAGATTTAGTGTTCACTTTTTTTTTTTTTGGTACTGGGGATCAAACTCGGGTCCTTGTGCTTTCCAGACAGGTGGCATAACCACTGAGCTAAATCCCTGGCCCCAAGTGTTCACTTTTGAAAGTGTCTGATTTCTTCTATAGAATGCTGATCAATACCAGCTCACTTTGCTGATTCACTATCCCCTTAAATGACTGTGATATGAAATATTCTGGTTAAAAAGCAAAACTTGTTTCCTTCCCTATTTCTCTTGGTTTATATACCACAATTCAATTTAAATAAAAAAATAAGAATAAACAACAAATAAAATTTGTCAAAGATAATTACAATGAGTATAATCAACTCATGAGTATTTACCAGAACCAGGGGCACACCAACATAGCAGAGTTCTTAAAAATGTACTTACTTGCACAAGTGTGTCCAGTGTGAAGATGTGCTCCCCTCGAACATTGTAGAACTTCACCATGGCACTCTTCAGAAGGGGTCCATTGGGGAGCTCAGTGAGCTGGGTCTGCCGCTCCATCCCAGCAACTGCCAGTAAGTCTCCCTGTGTGCACCACTGGGCCACCACCTCTGAAACCACAAAGAAGAACAATAAGCACAGGACACAGCCCTCTCTCTACTGCCACTCAAACATACCACTGCGTGTCTTCAGAAATTCCAAGCATGGAGACACTCAGCAAATACAACAGTGGCTCTTCCCTGCTCTTTCATGAAGATAACAATGACCCATTTCTTTGAAGACAATACAGACTCTATTAAAAATAGGTGTTTTGGGCTGGGGATTTAGCTCAGTGGCACTGCACCTGCCACGCAAGCTCAAGGTCCTGAGTTCGATCCCTGGTACCGCAAAAAACAAAAACAAAAACAAAACCCAGGTGTTTTATTATATGAATGGATAATGCAGTTCGTTGGAAACATAACTAAATGAGATAGAAACCCAAGCATAAGAAAATTGGCCTGTTAAAGTTGGGTGCTGTGGTGTACACCTGTAATCCCAGCTACTTGGGTGGCTAAGGCAGGAGGATTGCAAATTTGAGGCTAGCTTGGGCAACACAGTGAGATGCCATGGAAGAATGAAGAGTAAGAGGACAGGGAAAGGAAGAGGGGGGATGGGAGAAAGTTAAATACCAATCTGCAGCACTGGCATTTCCATAATGAGATTTCAGAGCTTTTTTTTTTGCAGAACTGGGGATTGAACTCAGTACCTTGCGCTTGCCAGGCAGGTGCCACTGAGCCACTGCTACTGAGCTAAATCCCTGGCTGCACAACATTTTAAAAAGCAAGTTGGATAATAACGTCGTATCATGTTGTTTCAGTGCTTTCACGTTGTATCAGTGCTTTCCCACTGCTATGTCCTCCATTCTCAGAGAGGACTGAGTTTAAAAATGTTCAAAGTAAAAAGTCAAAAGGAAAGCCCAAATTTATTCATCTGGGCACCACTACACAGATAAAGTTAAGATACAGGACATATATACATATGAAGGCCTTAAGTTTAATTTGATACTTGATGATGTTATAAAGACTTGGAAAAGAAGATAATATACTCCTATTAGGTGTAGGTAATATTTCTCAAAGAAATATTCACAGTGGAGATGCAATGCTCACCTACAAGCCACTAACTGCTGCTAATAGTTTGTCTTACCCCAATGTTATCACTCAGTTTTTACTGGTTAAAAAAAAAAAGTAAAAGTATTAAGATTCATGGCAATTTTCTTCCTTAGGATCCTAAAGCCACAATCTGTCTTACACCAAGATCTCTAAAATCTAGATCCAAGCAGTCCAGTTTCCAGAGGCTGGTTTGAATTTGAAAAAGATATTCTGCTATGACCAGCACCTATTTTTAGCCCAGCACATAGCGAGGGCTAGAATTCATCAGCTCTTATGCTCTTTCTGATCACAAATGACCATAATGCCCCCTCTACTTCATGTATGGAAATGATTCTAATACTAATTTCAGTGCATTCTGAAGTCACTGATATTTTTCCACCTCCCCTCAAATGTGGAGAGAGTTCCCTGAGGCAAGATGGTCCCCAGTTCAGGGCTTTCTCAGCCTTTCTCAGCCATATCAGAAAAACGAGAGAGGGCTGAATTGAAGCAGTTATACACAAATGTAGAATTAAAAACCTCTATGAAATTGTGAAAAACCTCCATATGAAATTGTGAAAGCATCAACAAAAGGGCTTTTTCATATGAATGAAGTTAAATAAAAATCAGAAAATTAAAACAATAAATTAAAAAATCAAGTCAATGTTCTGGTGAATAAGATTTTTAAGATGAAGGAAAGAGAAGCTGGAGGATTTATGCATATACTAATACGTGCTCTGGCATATTCAATGCCAGATCTAGTCTAGAGAAAAGCCTGGTCATGATCATAAAACTGAAATGATCTTCTCTGGATGGAAGTGTTGAGTATACAAGGAAACCAAAAGAAGAAGCAATGACTAAAGCAGTTAAAATGATAACAAAGAAGACAGTCTGTAAGTTCCTAGATAGGAAGTGTTGCTGTGATGTGACAGAGATCATGACATATGATATCTTTAGTGCTTCATTCTCAAGCACTAATTCTCAGATCTCCTCGTTTGACTTGCCTTGTTTAGTGCAAGTGAATAACTATAATAATTATAACTATCATTTTTTGGTCAGTACTGAAGATTGAAACTCAGGCCCTTCCTATGTATATATGTCCTTCACACTGAGCTTCATGCCTATACTCCTCTTTCCTTTTGAGAGAGTCTTGATAAGACCCCTGCTTCAGCCTTCTACAGGGCTGGGATTACAGGCATGTGCCACCACATCCAACTCCTTTACTTTGAGATAGGGTCTCACTAGTTGCTCAGGCTGGGCTCAAACTTGTGATCTTCATACCTCAGCCTCACAGAGTACTGTGGTTACATTGTGTGCCACCATGCCTGGCTTATACTATTCTTTTATTTGTTTTCTCAAAAAGATTCTTTGAATTTTGTCACAAAGTGGTTCTGAAAAATAAAAAAATAAAAAATAAAAAATAGGCTCTTTTCCTGCAACACTGGCCTGGACACATGCCCAACATGCACAGGTGCTATATGGTACAGGTGACAGTGAATCCAAACATGAGCAAGCAAACCCTCTGGGGCTTCTCTAATGCAACAGGTAAGTCATACTGAGTCAGCTGTCATCCACAAAGGCAAGTTACTCTTTTAGAAAGAATAGGTTACACATGAATACCATGATCTTCGTTCTACTAATTACAGAACTAGCAGCACCAAGGGATGAGCAATGGATGTGGGTTCCTCTGTCACTCAGTACTGACCATTCTTGGTCCACAAGGTAGGTACCCCAGAGAATGGGTTGTGTGGCATAAAGCCCTGACAAGAGGAACTCAGGAGCAGGATGAAGAAAGAATAATTTAGAATTGTCCAGTCTCAAGCAAGGGTAATGAGTACTCTACAGGGACTTAAATTCTTATGGTTGGGGTTTAAAAATAGTCATAAATTGGTGGGAATATCAAAGTAAAAGCAAATAGTCATTCAATTTATAAACCAGCCTAGATGTGATAAGAAGTTTTTTGTAAACGATGTCTGTCTTACTAAAAAAAAAAAAAAATCCCTAATATTTCTGTTCATGGTTTCTGAAATAACTTCGCTTAAATCCCTAAAGATTTTATTCAGGGATACAACCTAGAAGGTACAACCAAATGCTTTATTTAGTAGCTTTTCTGTCACTCTCCTGAAGTTCCTTGCATGGATTATCTCTGTTCTGGTTTAGATCTAAAATATCCCCCTTAAATCTCATATGTTCAGAGGTAGGACTTTTGGAAAGTAATTGGATCACGAGGTTCTATACTCATCACTGTTGAGTTCCTAGCTGAATGTGCTGTAAGAAGATGAAGCCTAGCTGGAGGAGGTGGGCCACTGGGGTATACCTCTTCTTTTGGCTCTTTCATTCATGATCTGCTTCCTGGCTGCCACAGGTCGCAACTTTCCTCTACCTGGGCTTTCTATCATGCCATTTCTGCCTTGGAACCATGTGACCATGGACAGAACCGTCTAAAATTGTGAGCCAAATAACCTCTATTCCTTTAAGTCACAGGTATCAGGTATTTTTTTCCCCAGTGATGGGAAAGCTGAACAATACCATCTCTAATGCTCCACACAGTGGGATCTGGGAGTTTCAAAGCATTCTAGGTAGTCCAGGTGGTTCATCCTCTGGAAGCACCTATTTTTTCTCAATGACTCTAGGTGTAGTTTTTTGTGGGTTTTTGGAGAAAGGGACTCACTGCATACTTCAGGCTGGGCTTGAACTTGTGATCCTCCTGGCTCAGCCTCCCGAGTGCTGGGATTATAGGTGTGCACATCATGCCTGGCTTGGGTGTGGGTATTTTGGTATCTTAAACATTTTACAAAGAAAATCAGCAAAGAAAATTTACATTAGCCAGATAGTCTTATGGATCATTTTGGTAAAAGCCCAGAGGATCAAATTTTCATTATGTAGTCAGAAATAGAAAAGTTGGGTTTTTAATGTTAACAAGAAGCTCCTTTTTGTGGTACTAGTGCTAAGTAAAAAACAGGTGGCCAAGTTTTCACAGGAAAAAGAGTGGTGTTCTTTTTTTTTTTAAGAGTGGTGTTCTTATCAAACACCACATTGATTATAGCTATGGGGTGGGAATCTGAAGTTAAACCAGTCCTCTGTCTTTTAGATTTCCACTGTAATAAATCAACCTTTTATTAGTCATTAAATATACATGCTTGTGTGTATGCATGTATGCGCATACACACGTGCATGCGGAGCAAGACAGAGAGGAAAGAGAAATAATTAGCAAAGTGTGTGATGATAAAATGCTTTAACAGTGCTTTTAGTAATCCGGTCAGGATTGAAAAAGAGGGTACCCATTCCATGAGGACAAATCTGCATCAAGGAGTCATTAAATCACTGGCTGAAATGACCTCACCTCAAAAATTCTCTCTTGAAAACCAGGTGTGGCAGTACATATCCTAGGACTTGGAAGGCTGAGGCAAGCAGATTACAAATTCAAAGCCAGCCTGGATTATATAGAGAGACTCTGGCTTCAACAACAATCAAGCCAAACCAAACTAAAACACACAGACACACAGTCACAAACACAGACACAGACAGACAGACACACACACACCTCTTGATTTTCTCAGCGTTGGTAAAATGAATAAAAAGAGAAACTGCAAAACAAAGAAACAAAGCTTGGATGTTTGGGTGCCTTCATTTCAGGGCACGTGTGGGACAAAATGAGAGGCAGGTGACTCTACCACTGAGAGATGTGCTGGCTCGGTCAGAGAATCTGACCTTATGAAGAAATTATTTTTCCTCAAGAAAGAATATAAAAGTCACAAGAAAGGATAAAACCCCTAATGCCATAAACTAACTCACTACTGCTTTTTGTTTTTCTTTTTTTGGTACCAGGGATAAAACTCAGGACCTTGTGCTTGTGAGGCACCACTGAGCTAAATCCCTGCCCCTTTCACTACTGCTTTTATGATGAGCAGAAGTCCCCAAGGCTAAGTTACTCAGCAGCCTTTTTCCTTAGGCACAACTTCCTCATCAACAGCTACAAAACAAAATCAAAACTGCTCTTCAGAGCTGTCCCTGCCCAATAGGATCTGCAGTGAAAACCAAGGGGGACAGGCGGCACAGAAGGTATCTGGTCATGGGGAGAAGGAGTGAGCTAAAATTCTAAGTTGTGTATGACATAAATTAAAATGTTGATGGTAAAAGGCATTATGGGTTATCTCTTCCCCTGGAAAAGTTATTTGAGACAGTAACAGAGAAAGACCAAAGTGATCAGAGACCCTTTGGGTCTTCCTCATGAGACAACTAACCAGCCCATCTATAATAGGATAGATGACTAGGGCCATCTTTGATAGCATTTCTGCTTCTCTATTCCTAGAATTTACTAATATAGCCTGTAAGAGAATGGATACAAAATAAATTTCAAAAACAAAAGTTACTGCTCTAGGGCCAGGGATTTAGCTCAGTGGTTTCGCTGCCTGCTGGGCAAGCACAAGGACCCGAGTTCAATCCCAGGTACCAAAAAAAAAAAGTTACTGCTCTTCAGACCACATGTAAGACTGAGGTTTTCAAATATTCTGATACAAAGAAACAAAGAGAAAGTGCCTGCATAAGGCACCTATTAGATGGGACCAGTTCACTTAATCTAATTTTCTGAAATTAGGAAGACACAGTACAAAAGCATCTGATCTATTTTTTCTTTTTTTTTGGTACTCGGGATGGAACTTAGGACCTTGTGCTTTCCAAGCAGGCAGCAGCACCACTGAGCTAAATCCCCGACCCTAAAAGCATCTAATTTCTAGTTAGGCAATAACTAGCATGCTAAATTTGGTTGAATGTTAGAGTACAATTCAAGTTTTAAAAACTTCACATTTGGAAGGGCTACTTGGGTTACCTCTCCAGTGTGTTCCTGTTTGCATACCACACATCTGGTAGGAATGTGCTAGAAATATTGTTCCAATGCAATGTGATCTGAGAGAGTACAAAATTATATACTTGAGATAGAATAAAAGTTAGAGCATGGTGGTGCATGCTTGTAATCCTAGCACTCTGAGAGGCTGAGGCAGGAGGATCAAGGTTTTCAGACCAGTCTGAGCTACACGGTGAGAACTTGTCTTTAAAAAAAAAAAAA
>NW_004624929.1:1171528-1215491 GCF_000247695.1 Heterocephalus glaber
ATTTTGTGGGGTGGAACACTCTGTAAACATCTATTAAGTCCATTTGTTCAATAGCTTGGTTCAGTTCTAGAATTTCCTTGTTAGCTTTTTGTCTAGATGATCTGTCTACTTGTGATAGTGGGGTATTGAGGTCTCCCACTACAACTGTGTTAGTGTTTATTTGATTTTTCATGTCTATTAATATTTGTTTTGTATAGTTGGGGGCATTTGCATTTGGTGCATATATATTTAGGATTGTCATCTCCTCCTCTTGGAGACAATCCACTATTAAGACATGAGAAAAGGAGAAAAGAGCACTCACAGTCTTGCTGTCAGCTATGGAGGAAGCTACTCTGTATTAGAACAAGTATGTTAAACATAGCTATAGAACATTGATATGATATAAAGTCAGATTTTAAAAAGCTCCATTACATGTTCTTTTCATGCCTAATCACTTCCAATGAGATAAAGCTTATGTAAACAAAGGACTTTAAGACAACCAGACAGAAAGTCTCATTATAATGGATATACATATGGCAAAGGCATCAATTTCTGCTGCTTCCACTCCTAATCCTGGTCAAGTAGTAAGTGTGCTCAAGACAGGTGGTGCCAATGGCTCCTTTCCAGGTACAGCCTTCCTTTCAAGGCTTCTCCCTATCTTGCTATTCAGGGCAAGACCTTTTTCGAAGACCACGTTCATGCTCAGTCTCACAGACTCCATCCATAGTTAAGTCCTACCAAGCATCTCCCTGAACCCCTGACTCACCAATCCAACTGTCTACCTGCCATCTCCCCCAGCAAATGCTCAAAGCCTGTCCAGGTCAACATGAAACCCAGCAAAGACTGGCGTGTATTTTATTGCAATGTCCAGCATATTCTGTGTACATAACAGGTGCGTAGAGATCTCATGTGAGAGGGTTGGGGACCAAGCACACAGAATTAGTCACTCTAACCATGTCTGCCTCCTAGTAAACTAAGCTTCTTGAGAGCAGGTGCTTGAGTTTTCTTAGAAATGAAAGAATAACTCTTGCTTTTTTTTGCTTTTGCCCCCCTCTCCCCGCGGGCCAGTACTAGGAAATGGACCCAGGCCCTTTGTAACAAACTACACTCCCAGCCTTTTAAAAAATTTTTATCCTAAGACAGGGTGTTGCAATGTCCCTACATTGACCAGGAGGGACTCAAATTTGAGATCCTCCTACTTCAGTCTCCCACAGTGCTAGGATTATAGATGTGTACCTCCACACCTAGCTTCCTTTCCTCTTTAAACCAGAAATGCACGCTCCTATAAATCCTCCTATAAAACTGGCCACCAAAACATTGTCAATGATGGTTTACACACATTTCTGTCCTGTTTTCCTGTTTCCTCTGGTGGCTTGTAAGCTGCAAGGGAAGGTACAATGTTCCCTCTGTGATATATACACCCAAGACCACATAAGCTGGCAGAGACCTGTGGGTCAGACATACTAGTTCAGTTGCTATCTCTTTGTGTTTAATTGCCTTTCCAGCCATGAATATACTCTACAAGTTTTAAAAGCAATGCAATTATGATATCTATATATAATTTCTTCATTTCAATATAATCCATGTTAAGCTATTTTTAGATTCAATTATTTTTAAATAAACAATTATTATTATAAGTAAAAACATTTATTATCAATTGTTATCAGTTTAAAATGAACAAAGCCACAAACACAGAGGGAAGAGGAAGGGATCTTAAATCATTCCAAAGATTTTGCTTTGGAAGCAGTGATATCTCATCAATACCTTTAATTGTGGACATGAATCTCATCTAAATTCTTAAATGAAACCATACTGAGAAATTTCAACATCAAAAACACATACTTCTATAAACATTCACCACTTTTATTGTCAAGTGTAACTACTAGCACTGGAACTGGTTCCTGAAGGAGGTAGCTTTTTCCTGTTTGTTTTTCTTTCTTTTTTTTGAGACAGGTTCTCCCTATGTAGTTCAGGCTGGCCTTGAACTCCAGGTGATCCTCCTGCCTCAACCTGTCCAAGTGCTGGGAGTATAGGCATGTGTAACCATGCCTGGCTGCTTTTCTGACTTAAAGCTGGGGTAACAGATAAAAACTGACAATAAATTCCTATTGGAAACCTCAGCACTACTGGTGGCAGACCCCTGAAACACTGCTAAGGACAGAGGACTGAAAGGACAGCCACAGTGTTCCTATTTTTCTGCAGAAAGAGAAAAGATGCTGCTAAAGTCAAGACCTTTCAGTTGTGCTTCAGAACATTGACTATCAGAAGTGCTTCAAGGCCAGGACTGAACTTTTTGCAACTAAAGAAAGTTATTGAAATCAAGGCATCTGTAAATCACAGAATTGCTCACTTGACAGACGATTTCCTATTTTACAAAAGAAACATGAAATGTCAGTTGACAGCTGACTGTAACAATCACTTCTAAATCTGTATCCTTGGGCTAAACCTGCAGTTCTGAAGTCATCTCATGTCTTCACTGTGGAAAGGACCACTTGTAAACTAACCCATGAAGATGAGAGACTATCCTGTTTAAAGATTTTCAGAGGAGATAGTCTATCTACCCCAGGCTTCAAATTTAACATGAAATGCCTATTAGAATATTTCCTCCCAAATCTTCAGGCTCTCATTCTTTTTCTTTTGGTACTGGGGATCCAACTCGGGACCTTGCTCTTGGGAGGCAGGTGCCGGAATCACTGAGGTAAATCCCCGGCCCTCTCATTCTTAAATTTATGCATATACTTCTAAAACATACCCAAATGAGGACTGTGGGGGAGGGGATGGGACACCAACAGAACTAATAAAAAATGTATTTAACTAAACTATTTCTAGAAGACTAGTTGGCTTGGGAGAGTAGAGGGGGCCTTTTCATCATGTAACCTTTGGGACATATAGTTTTATACCATGTGAAGCACTACTTATTAAAAATACATTAAAATATACTTTGAATGGGGAAGAAAGAGATCTTTTGGGATGCAGCTCTACACCAGGTCTTTGAAGTAAGGCACAAGTGCCCAGGGTAGCCACTTATTGAGAGGCACCAGGGGTGAACACGCACTTTTGAGTGAAAGATGCCCAGGGATACAGGAATCTACTTAGCCTATTTGGTGTGGACAGTTGAGCCTGTTGGGGAAGCATTGTTTCCCGTGCAAATGATACAGAATATGGGTCAGATGGCAGGCAGGCTCATCCTAAACTACCTAGTAATGTTGTTCATTCTGCCTCTTTGGGTGCTAGGCTTCTCTGTCAGCCACAACTATAATATATGGATTCTCAAATCCTTTCCTATTTTAAAATGCTACATATTCTTAAAAATATATGTATGTTTCAAAAATGATGAAAATAACTTATTCTTGTGGTTACTAATAAACTTCTTCAGAAAAGGGCTGAGAGGAAGGGACTTCTGGGGCTGCCTTGTCATGGAAGTTAGGATGCACAGTGAAGGGAGCAGAACCCATGGCATGTGACTGGTGCCAATAATAAACCAAGCCTAACATAAGTTAAAGCAGGAAGGAAAGATTTTAATCTTTTATTTTGTTCTTTATTTTTACTCTGGATTTCTCATATAAGAGAAACAATGTGATATTTAAGCTCTCAAGAATGATTTATGTTACTTAACATTACGGTCTCAAGGTACATCCATTTTCTTAAAAATGACTCAAGTTTATCCTTCTTTATGACAGAGTAGAGCCCCATTGTATGTAAATTCCACATATTCTTTATGCATTTATCTGTTGATGGACATATGGATCACTTCCAAGATTTAGCTATTATGAATTGTACGGTATAAACATGGGTGTGCATGTATCTCTATAATACGATGTCTTTAACTGTTTCAGGAAGACATCTAGAAAGGAAATAGCTGGGTCAAATGGAATTTCTAGTTTTAGTTTTGAGGAATCTCCATATTGATTTCCATAGTGGTTGTACTAGTTTACATTCACACCAACAGTGTAGAAGGGTTCCTTTCTCTCCATAGCTCTCCAGCATTTGCTATTTGATTTCCTCATGATGGCCATTCTTTCTGGGGTAGGCAAGCACAAATATGGCAGAATGGTAGTTGGTGAATTTAAGGAGGGCATAGTCTTTCAACTCTTCTGTATGTTTGAACATATTTATAATAGTAAACTGAGGGGGATTACTCCAAAATACCATCTCTAAACTATTCAATCAGGATTTGAAGGGGGAAATCTATGGATAGAATCCAATGAATTTCAAAAATTGTATGCAAACTGAGATATATAATTAACTATGACATGGGTATATGTATGCACTTCCTCAAGGAAATGACTCAGAATTTCAATCTTATACTCAAAGTAGCCTATAACCCACCCCCAAAATGGTATATAAACCACCACTCCAGAATGAAGAAAACAGAAAAACAGCTAGACTTAAAAACTCACTTGTGAAACAGAGACTATCTATACTGTATTTTGAGAAGTTGATAGGAAATATCCTAAAAGTCCCATTAAAATCTGAAATATCCCAGGGATTTAGCTCAGCGTTGCTGCCACCTGCCTCGCAAGCGCAAGGTCCGGAGTTCGATCGCCAGAACCAAAAGAAAAAAAACAAAACTGAAATATCTCAAGATGTGAAGGGCAGTCTTCTCTTTGAAACTGTTGTAACTCTACTTGGAGGGCTGGATATTCTTGAAGCAGGAGGAGAGAGGGGGTTATCCCTGCAGCTCTGCTTTGATGTGGGCTTTAGTTCTGATGGGGGCCCTGCTTGCCCAAATTCCCAGCCTAAGAATCAGGTTACTGGTTACACACATTGAACTGGCAATCTAAGCATACTCATACTCTTTTTGTTAATAATCTTCAAATCAAGAGAAAGATATGAAACTATGGCAAAGTTAGAGAAGAAATTTTATTTTTCCATGGTCAGCTGAAACAGGACTGCCTGTGTATACAACACATATCCGTATGCTAAATTTGCCCAAGGATTCTCATGTTTCCCTGTTTTGTAAGCCTTTTCTGAAAGGCAGTGGAGCACTCAGCTAGAGGTAAATCTTGCTGGGAAGTTAAAGCAGTAACCAAGACAGAGACTGGGCACTACAAGATCCCACCACTGCTACATGGGCTCTGTCCTTGCACGTACCTGCACCCTACAGAGCAAGCCTAGGCATGTCAGCGTGCCTCACTGCACCAAGGCTATGGCTAAGGCTAGGGCCCTGCTTTCTCCTCCAGCCTGTCTGCACTGCTTTAAACCTATGAATATGGCAGCAAAGCACTCTTTGTGGTGTATGAGGTAGCACTGTGGCTACCCTATACTCTGCTTCTTGCCACATTCCTGGCTCATGCTACACACCATCACTCAGACTTGGATTAGGGTCTGTCTGCCCCTCCATGTATGACGCACTGTGCACTGTCAAGCACAACAGTGGTATGCTGTCGGGCCTGTCTCTACTACCCATGAGGACCCTAAAGGAGGGAGCTACGTCTTACTCACTCTGCCACTGCCAGTGGGACTCACACTTGTCACACTAAGTGTGTGATGTGCCTGGGACACTGGTTGGCACAGTTCACTAGGGGACTATGAGGTGAAGAATGTGAAGCCAAGATTTTCACTGACATTTTTAAGTACTTTCAGATCTCTTCCCTCATCTGATAATTACAAAAGCCCTGGGAACTAGGTAGAAAATAATTTACATTTACACCCATTGTCCCAGAGGAGGAAACCAATGCAGGAGAAGTCAGGTGCCTTGCAAAAGACCACTTCACTTGAGGTGGATTGCAAAAGACCTCCTTCTTTGAGGAGGAGACTATAGGGATAATACAACTCATATGAGGATAAAACTTCATAATGAATCTAAATCCTTCCTACACACACACACAGAAGTCTAGGGGGGGAAAAGCTAGGAAAGAAATGGAATTGAAAATATCTTTTCATAAATTTAATAATACTAAGTTCAAGAAATAAAAATATTTTTATAGAAAAAATTTTTACTAGAAAAAATTTTTAAAGTGGCTCAAAAACAAAATTAATGGTTTCATACTACACTGCTTTCTTTTAGCAATATAAAATTTATAACTCTGCATGAAATTTTTTGGCATTTTATGGATTCTGCTATACTTGGAAACTAAATTTGATGTTTACAAAGACTTTAGTTAATAATTATATTTTAAATATTATCAATATTATTTTATGGTGTTATATATTATTTTATCATGAAAATCAAACAGGCCCAATAAAGAAAAATTTGACATTACATTTTAGAAAACAAACCAGAGGCTTATTATCATAAAGTAAGTATTTACAGCATTTTGATGCACTTCTTTCCAATTGTTTTTACCATGTGGATGGATCTTTCTTTGGGGTGTGGGAGTGCTGTTCTATTATGTGGCAACTTTTCACATGTACTATTTCATATTCTGATTTGTTTAATATTCTAAAAAGCTCTTTCAGATTATTACATCATCTTCATAATCAAAATCTATATAATTTATTGAGTTACTGTATCCTCTTTTTAAGTGCTTCTGCTACTTTATCTAATCATTCTCCTTTTAATCAAGAAGGCTATTGGGCCGGGGATTTAGCTCAGTGGTTCCGTGCCTGCCTCGCAAGCGCAAGGACAGGAGTTCGATCCCTGGTACCCAAAAAAAAAACAAAAAAAAGAAGGCTATTGAAAAATTTTACTACCACAGATAATGATTTAATGATTATAGCTTTTCTCCACTTCTGTTTCTTTCAGATAAATTCCCAAAGTATGTTACAAAAGTGGACAATTTGTAAGCCTTTTGACATATTCTGCCAAATTACTTCCCCAAATGTCTTAAAGCACATTAATGAGAATGAGAAGGCTTAGTTGTTCATACTCTTATCAATAATCAGCAAAATGTTCTATCATTTTACTTTTTGCTAGTAAGTGAAAAGTATACCCTCACTATGCTAATTTCATATTTTCCTCAGAGAATGAAAATTTTTCTACTATATGATTACTAGCTAGTTGAACTTCTTCTTTTGTGAATTAGTTATATCCATTATCTATTTATCAATTGGCTATTTATGTGCCTTTAAAAGAAATTTATATGAACATTTTATATAATTAAAATGTTAATGTTTAAATTTTATCGGGACAGTTTTGCTGTTCTTTTCCTTTGATTTTTTTTTGGTTTGGTTTGGTTTGGTACTGGACATCAAACCCAGGGCCTTTGCACTGAGCTACATTTCCAGACCTTTTTTTGAGACAGAGTCTCACTAAGTGGCTAAGTTATATAGGCTGGGCTTGAACTTGTGATCCACCTGCTTCAGCTTCCCAAAGCACTGAGATCATAGGTGTACAGCTTCTTTTGTGATTCTTTAATAGGCTTTTGCACCAGCTTCCTCTCTCCTGCCCCTTTTTTCTTCTCAGCCCCCATTGTTTTAGTATTACACACTCACATTCAGAGGCATTACCTGTTGGTCATCAGGAGTCCATATGCCACATGTGATTTGACTTTCCAAGTTGATTTCAGATGACCAGTGTCTTTGTCCACTGACAGAACCAACCAGGACAAACCCATTGCGATATGAAATAAGTGCTTGAGTTCCATCGTGGCTCCATGTGAAATCACTCACCTTCAAAACACAAGGAAAGAAGAGGAGTCAGTTTATAATCTGAAAGGGGGAACATTTTTATCAAAGCCTAGATATGGTCATTAAGTTAACCTTTTGGGCAAGATCAAGATGACCTAAAGAAAACAATATAAAAGGCATTTGAAAAGCAATCAAAATGACTGAAATGTAGTGTTAGCACTATTTTACATGTAAATGTTCACTAAATTTATTTTTTCCAATAGCTATTTAACCATCTTTTTATGAGTTTCCAAACATGCATGGGTTTCTTAAATTTCTCCTTTGCTGTTAATTTCTAATCCAGTCACATTGTGTTCAGAGATTAGGGTCTACAATCATAATACTTGCCATTGCAAATCTGTTGAGGTTTTATTTATGTCTAGATTGGGGTAGGCAAACTATAGCCCATAGGCCAAATTTGGCCTGTCATCTATGTTTGTATACCTTACAAACTAAGAACAATTACAATTGTAAGTGGCTGAGGAGAGAAAAATCAATAGTAAAATGACATTTTGTTATTCATGAAATTATATGTAATTCAAATTTTAATGTCTATAAAGTTAATCTGATCAATTTTTTTAGAAATGTGTTTTCTCTTCTTACATAATATATGCATTAACATACTTGATTTTGGCTCCTGATCCACAAAACATACAATATTTATTAACTGCCTCTTCACAAAAAAAGGTTTGCAGAATCTTATCCAGGAACATGATCTATTTTTGTTAAGTGGGAAAATGGGTATTTACTGATCAGTAGATACAGAACTATACATGTATTTTAGGTCAACTTTTATATCTTTGTTGTTTACTGTTAAAACTTGAGTATGTCAATAAATTTATCAACTTTTCCTTTAAGTTTTATCAGTTTCCTTAAAATATTTTGAAGGCATTTTTGATAAAGCATACATACTAAAATACAGCATTTATTACTATCTGGTAAGTGAATAATTTCTGTCTTTACATTATTTTGATACTAATATAGCTATAACAGCTTTATTTTTCTCTTGATATTTACCAGACATGTCTTTTTCATTCTTTTAAACTTGTATATGGCCTAAAGGTTTTTTGTTGTTTGTTTTTTGAGACAAGGTCTCACTATGTAGTTCAGGCTGACCTTGTACTCACTATATGGCCCAGGCTGGCCTCAAACTTGTTGCAATCCTCTTGCCTCAGCCTTCCAAGTGCTGGAATGACAGGTGTGCACCATGATGCCCAGCTGTCCTTAAGTTTTAAATGTGGTTCTCAATAGCCTATATACAGATTTTCAAAAATATAATCTGCCAAGCTTTATTTTTTCTTCAACTTTTTTTTTGGTGTTTTTTTTGGTACTGCTGATCAAACTCTGGACCTTGCACTTGTGAGGCAGGCGGCGGAACCACTGAACTAAATCCCTGGCCCCTCAAGCTTTATTTTTTGATTGATAAATTTAGTCCATTTACATTTATTCTAATTAAGTTTTTTTGGGGGGGGGTTCTATTTCTATTACCTTATCTTTTCAGTTTATACTACTTTTTGTTTCTTTTAAATCTTTTCTATCTTGGGGCCGGGGATTTAGCTCAGTGGTTTCGCTGCCTGCTGTGCAAGCACAAGGACCTGAGTTCGATCCTTGGTACCAAAAAAATAAAAAAATATTACTATCTATAATAATTACCTTTGCTTATAATTGGAAATACTCAAATTTCTTTAAAATTTGTGATATTGCTAGACATATCACATTTCAAGACATAAAAAAATAAATGAACCAACAGCAAAAGGACATGAACTTTTGGCTCTTTTCCCAACAGGGGCTAAGGGTGTGTGCTGACTAATCAACAATGTCTCCATCATGACAATGGCATGGACTTATGAGATACCTCTGGAATAACTGCTCTGTTACTGAAAAAAGTTTGCTCAGGTAAACTCAGAACCTTGGCTTCATTCATATTACACTATCTATTCTGTCTTAAGAACTTAGAACAGCATTTTTTTTCTCAGCAACAACATATTACTTTCTAGAATAAAATTTCAAAGTTCTTTCATTTTGCAAAGATAATGCCATTATTTACACTCACTGAAACTACGTATCTTATACTTGAACTAAAAGGACAAACATCTTAACACAGGACCAGAACATATAGTCAGTAAAAAGAAGCTTCTTGTTGCTATTAGTAATCCCCCAATATTTATCTCCTTAAATATTTGTCATCTTTGTGATAAATACATTCAAAATCCTTTCTTTTAGCATTTCAAAATATATACTACTTCATTGTTATCTGTAGTCGCTCTACAGTGCAATAACATACCCGACTTCTTACTACTAATTATAACTTAGAATCACTGACCAAACTTTCCTTTTCCCTCCCTTTCTCCTATTCTCCCCTGCTTCTGGTAGCCACTGCTCTACTTTCAACTTCTATGTAGTGAAATTTTTTTTAGCATTTACATGAGTGAGATCATGTGATACTTTTTTTTCCCTGCACCTGATTTATTTCACTTACTATAATTTCACTTACTATACTGAGATCCAGTTCCATCTATGCTGTTGCAAATGACAGGATTTCATCCTTTTTATGGCTGGATGGTATTCCTTCATGTGTGACACATTTTCTTAACCTATTTATCAGTTGTTGGATACTTGCTTCTATTTCTTGGCTACTATGAATAATGCTACATTAAACATGGGAATACAGATGTGTTTCTGACATAATAATTTCATTTTCTTTAGATATATACCCAGTAATGAGACTGTGGATTCATATGGTAGTTCTATTTTAATTGAGTAATTTTCATACTATTTTTCATAATGGTTGTACTAATTTACATTCTAACCAACAGTATGCAAGGATTCCCTTTTTCCCATATCCCCTCCTGTGCTTCCTATCTTTTGGTTTTTTTTTTTTTGCAGTACTGGGGATTGAACTCAGGAGCTTGTGCTTGTGAGGCAGGCATGGTGCCACTGAGCTAAATCCCCAGCCCCTCTTTTGTCTTTTTGATCATAGCCATTCTAACTTGAGAAAGGTAGTACTAATTTCCATTTTGTTCCAACCATTTATACTATATAGTTTGAAAGAACTTTGATTGTGGTTTTTAATTGCATCTCTCTGATAATTAATGATAATCAAGCACTGTTTCCTATACCTATTAGTCATTTGTATGTTTTCTTTTGAGAAATATCTGCAGTATTTAGATCTATTGCCAATTTTAAATGATTGTTTGGATATATTTTTCTATTGAGTTATTTGAGTACCTTATAATTCTGGACATTAACTGTCAGATGTACAATTTGCAAATATTTTCTCTCATTCTGCAGGTTGTCTCTTACTCTTTCTTTTCTTATAACAAAGGCTTTTTAGTTTGATGTAATCCTATGTGTCCTATATTTTTGCTTTTGTTTGTTCTACTTTAGGGATCTTTTGAAAAAAATTAAAACACTAGTAATCTCAGAAAACAGGTAATGCAGGATGTTTACATGAAGTAACTGAGCTTATCAGGTCAGCATGAAGTGGTAAGGATACATCACAATTGGCAAAACAAAACAGAGGAAGCCAAGTACCAAATGCTGGGGGTTGGGATAGCAGAACTGCCCCTTTTAGTTGTTTTTCAACTGCACAGGGTTGCAACGGGTTTGTTTGGTTTTTTTTGGTACTGGGGATCGAAGCAGGACCACTGAGCTAAATCCTCGGCTCTGGCAACACTCTTGCTTTACTAAAGAGAGTTCTCAGATGTGAAGTAACTGAAGCTGAGCAACAGCTCAACCATACTTGCCCAAGGCAGCTTTTCATTAGACTATCTCAGAATGGGTATGCCTGGCACAGCCATCCTCAGTGACTAATACTGTAAAACAATGTGTGCACTGTTCCAGATTCATTTTTCAAATGAAGGACTCCTAATCATTTCCTGAAAAAAAATTGTTATGGCATCACTTAGCATTCAGCAAATGTTTGATTTACTTTGTGACAATGAAAGGCAAGGATCACCTGTCATTTCTTCTAAAAAGTAATACTTTTCTCTCAGCTGGCTTACAAGGCACAGAACTGTTCTTTCCTCCAGATAATTTTCTAGTGTACAGCCTCCACTGCCTTGACCAGTGTTCTAACATCACCTGTGTGTTGTGTCTTTTACTCAGATAATCTTATTCTAATACACTTAAAAAGCAACCAAATTGCTCCACAAAAGCCACTGTTTAATGGTGACAGCTGGTCAATGGGTTCTCAGGTTTAAAGATTCAAATTTTAAAACAGTATAATTAGCTAAAATTGGAATCAGGTCACAAGACACAGATTCCTTAATGGAACCTGGCAGGCACAAGCACTTGTGAGGTTCAGGATACTGCCAAATGTTCTGTGACTCACACAAGCTCACTGGTCTCAGGGATGAATTCATTCTACCTTTCTTGATTCTGGCATATTTGTCTGCTTTGAACTCTCCTTGGAAAGAAACACTGAAAGATGTGACAAGTGATGGCAACCCCATAGCTGCCATATGGAGATGACAGGGATCACCTGCTTAGAGAGGTTGCTGCCAGGGGAAAACCATGTAGCACTGGCACCGCTTGGCTGGTGGAGCAGGCCTCTCAAATAGTAATAGTCTGAGCATTTCTGGATATACTATGAAAATGTATATCTGGTAAATGTATATCTGTTAAATGTAAAAAGAAAATGTATTTCTGCTAAAAGAGAAAATAAGGCTTTTTTGGGCCTGGGAATAAGACAGTATATTGGAGCATTTTGGACTCACACTGAGGTCGGAGTTCTGGTTTTGCTACTCATGGACCTCCTTGGGCAAGTTACTGAATCCCCCTGACCTGAATCTTTCTCTTCTATTAGCATAACATCTTCAGAATAAGGATCCTATGGAGACTGAGAGACTGAATAAGGATCTGAGAGACTTCAGAATAAGGATCCTATGGAGACTGAGAGACTCAACAAAGGAAAAAAGCCAAGCACTTAGTTGGCATGTGTTGTAGCTCCCCTTTCCTTTCTTTCTCTGAGTAATGATTTAAAGTGCTCTTGCCATCTTAAATATGAAAACATGTCTCACCCCTTCATGGGCCTTTCTAGGGAAAAGAATCCTATCTTTTGGTTACAGGAAGTTACAGCATGGTAGAAACCCTCCAGGCAACCTCAAAGAGAACTGTCCACTTCTCAGAAAACCATGAAAAAGTGCCATCTCCAGGCCTGAAACTGTTTTTGAGATTATATGGCTACTGTTTCAAGGCAGGTGAGCTCTGTATTAGGAGGCTATGAGGTAGCAGTATGGCAAAATGTTATAGACACTATAGTAACACATGATGACAGGTGCTACGTGCAACAGGGGTATAAGCACTTTTCATGTACATTCGCATTTATCTTCACAGTGATCCTCTGAGGCAGGGGGAATTATTCTCTCTGTATTACAGATGAGGAAACACAGGCATGGAAAAGTGAAGTATCTCCCACTCAAAAGTCATGGAGTGAGATTTTTGGACTATGCTGTCTAACTTCAAAGCTCTTGCTCATCCATTCTCAAAGTGACAAAAATTTCTCATGGTCATGGAAATTTCCCTACTTGCAGCTCTCCTTCAAGAAAGTGTTATCTCCTACTTTTCTCATTCCAGGGAGATGCGCTTTACCAGGGTCAGTCAATGTTGTTATGTTTACCTATTAAATAAATACACACAAAAAAGAAGGTTCTGTTTTCACAGAGAGGTAGGTTTTTCTTCTGTGATAACATCTTACAGAAACTTTCAGCCAGGTAGCATCTTCATTTCTAGCAATTTTATGTCACTTTACTGGTCTGTAGCTTTCAAACTTGGGAAACTTAGTTAAGCAACAGGTAGGAGAGAGGAGGATAAGAATCCTGTCCTTTGAAAATATACACCAAGATACTCACAGGGAAATCATTCTGAAAGAGTTAAGAGTCAAAAAATGCCTCTCATCCCTTGAGGTTTCAATCATAGTTCATCCCTTGAGGTTCTCATCATAGTTCTGTCAAATTCACAAGTGAGAACTGCCCGTCCTGCTTTGTGTTCCAAAGCATATGAGGAAAGCTAGGCACCCCACCCACTCACTCAAGGGGGAGCTGTATCACAAGCTAGAACAACCCAAGGACCATTTCTAGAAAGAGCACGGCTCGGCAGGGTGTCCTCAGAGCAATTGTTTTCCTCAGAGAAGAGATAAATTGTATCAGAAAGGAAAAGTAGAAGATGACAACAGGTGGCCATACTAACTGAAACCTGATAGAAACGAGTGTTAAAAACTCTTTACTCAGTGAGTAGGTTGTGAGAAATACTCATGTGGAGCTCTCAGTAAGAGAAGTATAAAGATCACAGCACAGGGAAAATACCTTCTAAAAGGGAGCAAAAAAGTGATATGGTAGAAGCACTTCAGAGGATCCAAATTTAACAGGTAATCACAACATTGAATGGTAAAAAATGATTCACAGATCGCTTGTAGCTTGGAGAGTTCTCACAGGAGCAGTCAGGCTGAAGAGAAGGAGGTAGGATCTCACACTCTCACTTTCTATCAAGTGACTCAAGCTGAATGAAAGGCAAGGTTCTAGTTTTATTTATTTTTCTTCTACTTCGTTCACAAAAATTTCAGTAATACCTGTGCTCTAGAACACTGGTGTACTCTAGCAGTCTTTCACTGCAAGAGGCTTGCCACCTACTCACCTGAGCCCCTCGATCGTTGACCAGTTCCACAGACCACCTGCCTTCATACTGAATCCACACAAATATTCCTCCATCTGCATCACATGTGGCCAGTTTCTGGTATGGCTCATTCCACCTCACCAACACAACCTGGAAAACCACAGGGTCAGGATTATTTCCTCAAAGTGTTCAGACTCTGCAACTAAACAGAATACAGTTAGTCACAGAAAAAGGCTCAGGGAGAATGTGGGGATTTGTGAAGAGGTAGATCCAGACACACCTGACATGGGTTCCTGGCAAATAACAGACACCTGAGCAAAGACAAAGCTGGAGGACTATGTCATTGCTACAAAAACAGAGGACCACCCTGAACCCCGTAAAGTACCTGCTTCTCAAAGGTATGCAGCAATCCCTCATCTACAAGTCCTGATGTAGAGAAACAATTTTCACAGAATTCGTTATATTTTTAAATGATGCTATCATTTATTTAGTACTGAAAAAAGAAAAGGTTCTTATCCTATTTTCTGCCAAAAGTGAACATTTCTGTATCTTTCCTGGAATACCTCTGAATAGTTCAGCGTCTAAACACAGCCAATGTGGAAAAGATGAGGAAGGGTTAAGATGTTTAAGACTTAACAAGAGATCTGAAGAAGTGATAAGGTTCAAATTTTGTGAGTAACAGAACTAATAAACAGAAAATTTTGAATCTAGACAAATCATTTTCATTTTTCTCATTTTCCCACTTGTCTAAAAAGGTATGAAGTCTGACATAGCTTGTGACACTAAGTAAATGCTAAGGAGTCTGAGATCAGCCCTCACAAAGCCCAGTAAAATCTGTAAGGGAATGCAGGTTTGGACTGGTCCCAGGAGGCCATGAGCCACAAAACCAATACAGTACTTCAAAGTTGACTATGATGAGTATTCCCTGAGGCTGTCCCTGGCTGGCCTATCCTGATGACAATGGATGGACTGATTTAGTCAGACATCTGGCACACATTTATTTCACTGGTGCTACGCGGCTAATATTGAGTTGGATGACATGAACCACCACTGGTAACCCCAGTAAGTTAAAAGTCAAGCTGGGAAGCCAGAATATCCATGAACACATTTGTCCCATTGACATGTGTTAGTGAAAGAGGACTACCATCAATGAGCAGGAACACTCCTACTATTCACTAAGATGTGAGCCCTGTTTACTCAGCCTAATAAAATCATTATAACTATTGTGAACATGCGACGCCAGCATAAACAGTTTCCAAATTCTAACTTAAGATTCTGAAATAGAAAGTGAGCCTTAGGACAGGTGGTCAAGGACTCCCATAATTATACCCAGATTCCAGCTTCTACCCATCTGTCCAAAGCACACTTCCTGCTTTTAGACCAACTTCTTAAAATTCTGTAACAGATACATCTGAGTTTAGATCTTTAAATGTGTGTCCAGGATACCAGGGAACTAGGAGAGACTCCTATGGTCTGATTTGGTTTGCCCTGAGCCAGCACTGGTTTACTACACTCAGTGATATCAGCACTTACAAGTTGTATAATAAAATTCTCGAAATTTCATACAGGAAAAGAGTACTGTATCTTTTTAAAAATTCTGCAAAATCAAAGGAAACTCTGTGGCTGATGGATTACCACACTAGTCAACTTGCAAGGTTGAGCACACAAAAAACTCCCCAGGTAGCCCCAACTATCTGCAGGTCCATGTGAAAAGCTCCTTCCTTGCACTGGCCCAATTCTGCAGGTGCAGCACTGCCATAATCCACTGCAGTTAACAGCCTGTAAATCCAGAAGTTACGATCCTTGCTAACTTGTATCTCTCAAATATAAAAGGTATTAAAAACATTTTCAAGTAGGTTGTTTTAAATTCCCAAAGACATTTTAATGTCAGCAAATACTACCTGTCTGCCCAAGATGAACCAGATATTGTAAGGTGCTAAGGATAGAAATTAGGGCAATTTTGACTCCAAGGAGTTCAGTTTACTAAACAGACATAATACAGTGCTCTGTGTGCAATTACAGTTATGAACATACACAGGGGTCCTACATAGGATAAGGGAATAATAAATTAAGTCTAGTTTAAAAACACTATTTATAATTACTGATTTATTTTTTTTAATTGAGTCAATAATAATGGAAATCTCTAAATGACATCAAATGTGTCATAAAATTTAGACTTTCCAAACACTCAGTAAGTCAATTTAGTAAACTTCTTTCAGATCCAACAGTGATTTGGCCCCCAAATGCTATCATCCACAAATGTGGACACATATACATTTTGCTTTCCACAGACAAACATTAATCACCGAAGCCCAAATCATTAATGCACTTCTGAATGGCCAGTATAAAATGAAATATAAAAATAAGAACATTATATGTGGGCCGGGGATTTAGCTCAGTGGTTTCACCGCCTGCTGCACAAGCAAAAGGACCCAAGTTCAATCCCCAGTACCAAAAAAAAAAAAAAAGAACATTATATTTACGACTGACCTGTTCTGAAATTACAATTTCCTTAGGTTAACACAGTGAACATGTGTCTACTGTGAATCTCTGTAAAATAGCATTGATGACATGGTGTCCTATTTCAGAGGACAAAAGTTAGTTCACATTATATCCACTGCCATGTACAGTTGCACATTTAACATCAACAAAAACCCTCTTCTTCATGAAAACAGCCTGCATAGTCACAGCATGACACAAACACAGAAAAGCAGAAGCAAAAAAATTTTTTTAAATTTATTTTTAATATTAAAGATTTCTTGGTCTTGTGACAACACAGTTGCTGTTGCTGGGTAAATGAAATGTTCAGACTCAATTTCATCCTTTTGCAATTCTTCATCAGTTGAGATGCAGCAATAACTGGAAATGTGGTCCCTACTCACACACTTCTTCAGTGTGAATTCTAACTAGTTTAACTGAGAAGGGAGTAACTCTCCCCTAAATTAGAGACAGACATCTCAGTAATTCTTGGTTTAAAAATGAAGTGAAATAGCTAATGTTGGTTCCTTGGAGTAGTGTTCATTCTCATTTCCTCCCTTGTCTACAGTTCATAGCTACCGCCTTATCTCCCAGCAGCTTATTTCCTGTTCTCTAAATCCTTCCAGCCTATTTGGCAATGCTAGTACATACTCAAGTGTTGAGGAATTACCAGCCAGGGGGCCAGCAGGATTCTTAGTTGCCTGAATTACGTGGCAGGGTGCTTTGGATCTACCCAGGCATCCTAAGGCATAGCTTTCCTGCCTTTTTAGAAAAAAGTGAGATTCTTGTTTAGTCTGGGTCTCAAAGAACTTCTGTGTTTGGAGTGTTAGCTGAAGCATGTGCTCCTCTACTAAAAAAAGATAGAAGATGAGCTGTTTTGATGTATGCCTTTGATTATTAAAAAAAAATAGCAGCTTGTCACCACTCTATCATTTTTAGAGTGTTATTGTTATCAACAAACATTCCTTGAGAGCTATTAAAGACAGGGAAATCTACAATAAAAACAGGCAGGACCACTAAAAGCCTATTTGGATTATAATGTAAGGCCCCAGGTAAGTCACTCACTTCCTGCATCTAGAGCCACTTTTAGGGAGAACAAACAAGTGTCAGTTGGGTTTTTTGGGTTTTTAGACAAGGTCTTCCTATGTCATTCAAGGCTGGCCTTGCACTCACTATGTAGCCTAGGTGGCCTCAAATTCACAGCAATCCTCCTGTCTCAGCCTCCCAAGTGCTGGGATTACAGGCATGTGTCACCACACCTGGCAAGTTGGCTCATATCAAGGATGTTCCTGGCCGTGTTCTCTTTCACGGTAGTCCACTTTCACACTATAGAATGTAATTTTTCCCTACTTTTACTTGGCCCAAACTCACTCTACAGAGCATGTTTCTTTTTCTACCTTTAATAAATATAAAACCTTGCTACTTTTTGCACTTGTCTTAACCAATTCTTTGTTTAGGACAGTAAGAACCTAGAAAACACCTCTATAAGGAGACTCCAGCACCCCAAACCCAGTAACATATCTTGTTGAGCCAGTAGGGAGCAGGTAAGATTATCTGGGCACAGTTTGTTTCTAAAACCTGTGGCCGAGATGGTCTGGTTTAGTTTGCCACACACCCCCCTTCCCCTAAAAAAGCTCCCATCCTCTTTTTATCCCTTCTCTCCCCAGGACAATCTTTCATCCTTTGGAAGTTTCAAATCCTTTTTGGTTATTCAGGAAAAACAGGGAACTAAAGGGTGGTAAAAATTAATGGAACCTAGGGAGCTTAGGAAGTTTTCTTACGGCACCGGGAAGTTTTCTAGTGTGTCTCACCATGTGGGAGGAGGAGCAGAAGTTCATAGTTTCTGTTTTTCCCAGCTGGTAAGGGACCCACTGGTCTACCTCAAGTTTATTCCTCTTTTCTTTCTTCTCTTTCCCATTTTTGGTCATTCACTATGGGTGCAAGTCAGTAAACAGTTGCCAGAGAGCCTATTAACCCAGTTGAAAAAGAGATCTTTCAGGTTCCATATGTATGACCTACAGTTTAGTACTATGTCTTTTTGCCCTCACATTTCTATTCTCCATCATACTCTGCTGACCTTTCTCCCACTTATGTGAAAAATTCCTATTAATAACTTGGTCGCCTGCTTGAGTAGCCACCTATCCCAGTTTACCCCTTTATGTACTCTAAGTCTCATCTGTACTTTTCTCCTAGAGATCCTTTTATTTCTGAGTATCTTTAGTGAGTTGCTTTCTCAGGGCCTTTTTTGGTCCCATTTCCAATATAGCTGGCAACGATTTTGGTTCCTCTCATTAATCGGTCACATGATTCCTCCATGTTTACTGGTCATTTGGGTTGGTCATGTGGTTGTACAATGTTTGTTTGCCTTTTTTTTTTCAACTGACCTCATGGACACCAGGAAGTCTCACCCTTGTAGATAAGAGCAAGACTCCAATTTTAGGGCACACGTGCGCCTTGCGTCTCCTCCCCTCTTCTCTTCTGAATCAGGTTAGATCACTTCCCTGTTTCTTTTTCTAAAAGAAATTCAGGTAATTTAGAAACATGTGCCTGATGGCCTGAGCAGAAAAAGGAACAGTCAGTAAACATCAACTGAAGCAGCTGTGAGGTGAGAAGTAAAGTAATATCCTAGCATTTTTTTGCACAGAGAACAGAAAGAAAAACTTAACTGTTTTCTCCTGGATCCTAAAGCCAACCTATGGATACCTTCTCCTGGAGTTACTCCTCTAATGCTAGTTTGCCCTCTCCATTCTACTTGGTTTTGCTTTTTTGGTGGTAACTGTGGACTCAAACTGGATTCAAGTTTATATCTCTAGTTAAAAGAATGTGCAACTTGTGTTTGCTGATTGAATTTGCATTGCGCCTGACTTCAGGTGATCTTCCAGACCTATGCAAAGAGACAGAACACCAGTGATCTGACCTTCCAAGACTCTGAGGAGGTGTGGTTCACTAATTCAAGTAGCTTTGTCCAAGAATGACATTGAAAGGCAGGTTTTGCAGCTGTCAGTTCGCAAAAGGTTACTGAGGCCAAACTCCTTCCCCCAGGGACCTCTGCTAAAAAAACAAAACAAAACAAAACAAAACGACAAAGCTCATAGCCCTTACTCAGACACTGATGTTAAGTGACATACTCCTTTCTGGTGCTACATATCCATGCAGCACTGAAAAGAAAGGGGGGCTTGCTAACTAATAAGCAATCATCTATAAAAACACAACCAAGAAATTCTACAACTCTTAGAGGCAATCTATTTCCCCAACGAAGTCCATGTCAGTCACTGTAATGGACCCCAAAAAGACATGTCTACCGTCTCCTTCAGAAATCAAAAGGTTGGCAGAGAGCCAGGAGGGGCAGCCTTACAGCCCCTCAAGACCCTCAGCTTATTCCAAGTACCTGAGGAACTATTAAAGTGATTCTTCTTCAAGAGATGCAGTGGAAAGCTACAAAAACCATACATAGGAAATGGTCACTTCAATTTTCACAGGAGTAGGACTAGCAGCAACCACCTGACAGGTCTGCAAACCTTGCCCACTCTGTTCTTACAATAAGCCTGGTAAGCTCTGCAGACTCCAAAGCAAACTCTGGCAAAACTTTGCCAAGAAACTTCTACAACTTGGCTCTAGTTATTGCCAGTAGCCCACATAAAGATTTGAAGCACCCTGAAAACTAGGCTAAATAAGAGTCTACTTGAGACGGTATAAAGGCCTTTCTTACCGTCTGATATGGTAGTAGACCCAGAGATCATGAGACTTGTTCAATGTCTTATTAAATCTAGGCCAAGTACCATGGCCTATCCAATTGTATGAGAACAAAGTCCTGCCAAGTCCTGGCCCAGGAGGACCACCTAGTGTCTGCCTTGGAGACCAAGTGCTCATTAAGACTTGTAAAAAAAGGGACTCCTACATACCAATTAAAACCAAAATGGCAGGGCACCTTTTCAGTGATCCGTGCACCTACTGCAGTAAAAACGGCAGAGACAGATAGCTGGATTCACCTCTCTAGAATAAAGTCAGCCTCAGTTGAACTGTCTGAAGAAAAAGACCATCCAAAAGAAAAAAGCTACTCTGTGAAGAAAACCTGAGGTTCTTCTTCAAAAGGTTATTTCTTCAACCTAGCTGGCGAGCCATAACATCCTAAGGTAGTTGGAGAGAACATACTCCCCAGTAGGTAGGGCCTCAGCCCCTTTCACCAGAAAGTAATTATATGAAGATGGAGACCTCCACAACTCAGGACCCCAGAAAGAATTATGGGAATTTATGTATCTCAGGGGAAATGAGGCAGGAGATTGGGGCATGGCAAACTGAGTGGGAAATGGGCAGGAGTTATTAATTACAAGTTCCGGAACATATGATCAGAACAGTTCCCAAGGCCTTGCACATGAACCAATCAGAGGATACTATCTTCAATTCTTCTCTTGAGAGCTTGAACAAATTTTTGATAGGACAGCTTAGACCTGATGCCAGCCTGAGGAGAAGATGCAAAAAGAGTCACCACTGAGCTCTGTGCTACTGCATTTTCTCTTTCACAGTAATGTGCTTTCACCCTGTAGACTACTTTCTTTTCCCTACTTTTATCTCAGATTTCATTCTACATGTTTCTTTTCCTACCTTTAATAAATGTAAAACCTTGCTTTAAAAAATGTTCCTTTTTGAGGTAGCTCTCCAAATGATGTTGACAACTATATTTATACAGGAAACTACCTCAGTGAACATGCAGTATCATCAATGTTCAAAAAAAGTTCCCTCAATCTAAAAGAATTAATTTGAATGTACTCTAAGTACAAATAGCTCAAATAAGAAATCCTCGTGATTATCATCACTCTTTTCTTACTCTGTAACTTATTAAGTGAAACAGCAACTTCAATTCACAAGAAAAAAAAAATGACTGGCAGCTTAATTTTAGACATACGTGGCCATTTTAACAAAGAACCCAAAGAACCCTGACAAAGAGGCTAAAAGACATTCATTGAGAAAGAACAATGATGTTATAGTCGGTTGCTCCAAAGCATATGTCTTTACAAAGCCACGTGTGTGGAGGAGGGTGGGCCGGAGGCAGGCTGTTCCATCTGAGTCCTGACTTTGCCACTTACTTGATAATTTCATGGCCATGGACAACCTGGGAACCCTCTTGCTGCCCTGTTTTTTGTCTGTCACAGTGTGTGTGGAGAGATGTCATTGTACCACATCCTCAATGAGCGTGAGGAGTATGAGAAGGACCCTTAGAATGGTGTCAGGCACATAGGAAACACCTATTAACTGAGAGTTCTGTACCACTGGTCTGTGAACTCAATGTTCCAGAAGACAAAGACTGGTTCACTGCAGTATTTACATGCAGAGTATCCTGTGCTTTAATATTAGATGGTTTGAAAGTTAACCCCTCTTTCCAGATCCTCCTGTCACCTGAATCTGCTATCCAACTCTGGATTTAGAAAGACCATCATCACATGCTCCACGCCACCATGGCTTACCTACTTTCTGCCTCTTGAGCTGGTGGAGAAGCCTTACTGGACCAACAAACACTCCTTCTGTCAGTGACCATGGTACCTTCTATTCAGTTTGGTGCAGGCCCAACCCTGCAATCACTCGTCCCAACATCCTTTGCTTTTGCTCTCAGTGCCTAGCAGTATGCCAGGCACAAAGCAGAAAGTCTTTTTAAACTGAACTACTCTTGAAGGATGATGAACCATGTACCATAAAATTTTCTATTATGCCTCCTAACAGTGGGACATTAAAATTGGTTCAAATGAGATTTTCTTTATTGAAACAAAGTTTATATACCACTCAATCCATCCTTGACAGTGTACAATTCAATGTAATTTTTAACATATTCAGAGTAGGGCAACCATCACAGCATATTTTAGAACATCTTTGTCGACCCTCAGAAAGCCCCATACTCTTTAGCAATCACTACCTAACTCCATAATACTGCTCACTTGTCCCCAGGCAACCACTAATTTCCTTTCTGTCTCTGTGGATTTGCCTATTCTGGACACTTTACAAAAATGGAATCACACAATATGTGGTCTTTTCTAACTGTTTTCTTTCACTTAGCATATGTTTTTAAGGTTCATTTTTGCTGTCACATATATTAGCACTATTTCCTTTATATGGCCAAATACAATTCCATTGTATGGATATACCACATTTTGTTTATCCATTAATCAGCTGATGAAGATTTGGGTTGTTCCCATATTCTGGCAATTATGAATAATGCTGTCATGAATACTTGTGTGCAAGTTTTTTATATGCACATATATTTTCACTTCTCTGTTAAGTCAAATGTTAATTCTATGTTTAACTTTTTGAAGAACTGCCAGGCTGTTTTCCAAAGTGGTTGTACTAATTTACATTTCTACTTACAATAAATGAGTGCTCCAGTTTCTCCATATTATCTCCAATACTACCTGTTATCTTTTTTCCTTTTGTTTTATTTGTAGCCATCTTAGTGGCTGCATTTCTCAGATAGTTAGTGATGTTGAACAACTTTTTAGTTATCTGTTGGTAATTTATAGATCCTTTGTGGAGAAATGTCTTTTTCACATTGTTTGCCCATTTTTAACTGGCTGTCTACTATTGAACTGTAGGAGTTTCTCTTCTTAAGCCCTCTGAAATAATGACTTCAAGAAAAAGTTTATATTTTATTTCCAGGTAATGAAGTTTATTTCTCTCATTTAAATGGTCATAAATCCAGTCTTCATCCATTCATTCAATTCAATTGTTGATAAGAACTCCACAAATGAAGTCATCCAGAGGCAATAATAAGAATTCGAAAAGACAGTAAGAGCCCTGAATCCAGGGATCAAAGTGCCTCTAAAGGGTTTTGAACTTGAATGTGTTGGGAGTGAGCTTGTAGATTCAGGTTCTTCAGGACACTTCCTGGAAACACAGCTACACAGTTCTTCCTGATATTTCCAAACCTTCTGGTTGGAAAATAATGCATCCTCTTAATGGATAGTATTTATATTTTCAGGCAGGTCTGAGTTAGGAAGAAAAGAACTTCAAGTCTCCTGATATGAATAGAAAGCCACTATTCCTAGCCTCTCATCTGCCAAGTGGCAGTAAGACTCATCCATTAAAGCAATATATAAAACATGTTGAGTAGACACATTAAAACTAAAGTCTGTAGGAAATCCAACAGTTAATACTTTTCATCTCTTGACATATCCACCCATTGATGTGTCTTAAAATCCAGTGAAATAATATCTCTCATAATTCTAACTTCTCTTTCCACTGAGTATCAGCTGCTGTCTCCTGAGTAAAAATTTACAGAAAACAATGCTGAATCACAAGCACTACTCATTACAGGTATAAAGAACCTTACTATCATGAATTAGCATTGTTTCATCATCACTTCTCATTCACTCTTAAATAAACACTTCTGTATACATTAGTTACCTGTAGTTAATTTGGAACTAAAGTGAACATTGTTGACCAAGAACTGCCTCAGAGATGAAGACAGGCTAATGAGGTAAGCGGACTTGCGTAAGGTCACAAAGAAGGCTTGAGGCTAAATCAAGATCCAGACCAGAAGCTCTTTCATCTTTTTCTTATTCCTGAGTAATGGTCAACTGAACTGACCTGAAGCCATCAGTTACTCAACTAATTAATACTCAGGAGGTATCAAACAGGTGCTGCTCAGGAAGTAGGCACACAGATGGAAGAGACAGCCAGCCACCAGAAACCCTGCGAACATGCAGAGGAGTCAATGCATTTACTTCTCTTTTAATCACCACTGGTTTTGCTATTATACTCTGCAATGCAAAAATGTCCTGGAAAATAACTACTAATAACAAGTTCTAATTCTAAGAAAAGAAAATAAAAATCATGCCAAAAAAACCATGTTACTGGTAGTGGATCATAAATGATTTTTATTCAAACTTTTTTAAATTGTTGGATTTTCCCACAATGAGCATATTTTACTTCCACCTTCTCATACTTCTGAGAAAAATGATCTTGTGTGAAACAAACTTTATCTTTTAGCAACAATAATTATTTTTCAAGTCATATTTATGTAATAATGTATTTTACCTTCACAAACACCTTAGGAGGAAGTATCACCATCCCTATCACCTCCTCCTGGTACAAATAAGAAGAGGGGCTTTATAAAAGAGAGAAGGTTTATGTCTCTCCACAGTCATCTTTGACTTAATAAATTTTTGGCAATATTCATGACATGTATAAAAGTTTAAGGAAAAACTGATCATGAAGTATTCTCACTCTGCTTGAAGGAAAAAACTATCAGTCCCATGAAAAGTTGTACTTCCCCCACATTTCAACTCCCCTTCCTCAGAGGTGATAAAAACACTTCTTTGGGCAGTTCATGTTTTTAATTCACATATATATATATATATATATGGTGTTTGTATATGTGAAATGGAGAATAGAATTCATTAGTGGTTTAGTTTACACAGTATCGTTCATGGGGCTGTCAGGTTAACTCTTACCAAAAACTGTGAATAGAAGATTCAAACATAAGATTTCTACCAGCATATTAATTAGTTCTGACTTTGTTACAGCTTCCCTCAATATTTAATTATACTTCTCTTACCTGTAAATAACCTTTCAAATCCTTTCCACATGCCCCTCACTCAAGATATAAAAATAATATCAAATAGGACACACACGTGTAAATACCAAATAGTTTCTCTGGTGTGAGAAACTAAAAGTGTAAATAAGGATCAAAATGTATAACTGATAATGTGAAATAGAAAAGGTCTAAAGGGGTAAAGGAAGTGGAAGGGGTAGGGGAAAGAAAAGAAGGGAAAGGAAAAAATATGACAAAAGGAAAAAAAATGGAAACAAAGTCTTTATAAATAGGGAGAAGTGGAGGGGTTGAAGGGAGGGCAGGGGAATGGGGAAAAAATATGAACCAAGATACATCATGTAAAGGAACAAGTTCCCAATGAGGAATGTAACTGTATTGTATACCTAAAATGTACCAATAAACTTAATGAAAAAAAAGGACAGATAAAAATAATATCAACAAAGTCTTTATTCCATTTGCTATTATCCTTTTTTCTTCTTTCTGAACTATTCTTTTACTTTTCTTCATTTTTCCTCCCCTCATCTTCTATAATCTAGCCTAGCTGTCATCAGCACTGTACCACAATCTTTCTGGGTTATTGAAAAATGGGTAAAATTGTTAAAACAAGTTTTGAATCATATGACTGAACCATAGTTGGTTTTGTACATGCTGATATAACCAGTAGTGGTTTTCTCCTTACAATACAACAACTGGGACAGATTGACCCTATTATGTTGAGCAGGTTGAAGAGGTGTGTATACACACCAAAACATACCCAAAGCTAAGGGCACATAACAGGGAAACATATACTAAACAAGGAGGTATCTGTAGTGGCAACAGAGTTTTTTACCCCGATCCTCCACACTCAGCACAAAAAAATGTAACATGAAAATACAAGGCAACAAGATACCTCCAAAATCTCTCAAGTGCCCAAAAGCTGATCTCACAGCCACTGAGGTGGAGGAAGTCATAGGCAAAGAGTTCAGAAGCCAAATGGTTAAAATATTTGAAGAGACTGCAAAAGAAATGAATCTGTAAGACATTAAGCAAACCCAAATAAAGAGATAAAAGATTTTATTAATAAAATGTTCAACAAGCTTAAAGAAGCAAAACGATTAAGATGTGTTATGTATATGTACCAACCATGATGAACGTAATCATTAAGTACTACAAACACGTACTAATAAGTTTTAAAAACTAAAAAAAAAAATCTTACAGACACAAAAACCTAACTGAATTAAACAAGATAATACAAGCTATGAAGAACTGACTAAAGAATTAAAGATTATAAAAAGATATCAAGCAGAAATCCAGGATATAAAGTACTGAAGTCAAAGTATGGGCTGCAGAAATGATCAATATGAGGAGAGATTGTCAGAACTAAAAGACAAAGTTTGAAGTAGTAGATCATGTACTCATGATACCCTAAAAGCTAAGAAACACCATGGAAACTAGATCTAATAGGTGCTTGATAACTCAGGCCAACCTAAGAATTATAGGAGTTAAGCAATCATTAGAATATGACACAAAAGGTATAAAAAAAGCTATTCATCAAAATCACAGAAAAAATGTTTCCAAATTCAGAGGAAGAATTAAACATTCAGGTAAATGGGGCATTCAGGACCCCAAATAGCCATGACCAGAAGAATTCCAAAACACATCATAGTCAAAACCCCAGAAATTCAGCACAAAGAATACTAAAAGCTGTTAGAGAAAAATATCAAGTAAATTATAAAGGCAAGCTTATCAAAATTAACAACAGATTTCTCAACAAAAACCACTGAAGGCCAGGAGAGCTTGGAGTGAAGCTTTTCAAGCCATGAACAAACAACAAATGCTGGTGCAGTTGTGGGAGGAAAAGGAAATGTCTACATAATTGGGAATATAAATTAGAACAACCACGATGGAAATCAGTATAGAAATTCCTTGAAAAACTAAAAATAAAAATTCATTAGATTCAGCTATATCTCTTTTGGGGATCTTCCCAAAAGAGTTAAAGTAGGGGCCAAGGATTTAGCTCAGTGGCACCATGTCTGCCTCGAAAGTGCAAGGTCCTGAGTTTGATTCCCAGTACCAAAAAACAAAACAAAACAAAACAGCTAAAGTCATCATATTGCAGTGATACTTGCATACTCATGTTTAGAATAGCAAAATTCCCAATAGCTAAATTATGGGAGCAGCCTACATGCCGATCAACAAATGAATGGGTTAAAAAAAAATGTGGTATAGACATAATTGAGTACAGTGGTACCTCACTTTACAAACTTAATTTGTTGTACGATTTGGGGAAGATGGCTGTATTTGTGTGGGGAAGATAGCCATGGTTGTGTCTGTCGCCCGATCCAGAGTTTGTGAAAAGAAGCAAACTTTTGACAAAAGCTTTTCTTTGTGAACCAAATTGTTTGGAAAAGAGGCATTTGTGAACCTAGGTAGTACCATACTACTCAGTCATAAAGAAGGACAAATTAGAGTCATTCGTAAGAAAATGAATGGATTCTGAAACCACAATGTTTAGTGAAATAAATTAGACAAACAAGGGTAAATATTGCACAGTTTCCCTAATATAAGAAACTCAAAATATAAATACAATAATTTAAAGAGCAAAATGAAAGAGAGATGGTAAGACACAGGGAGGTGGACTCTGGAAATGGGAAAGGGATATGAGAAAAGAGGGAGGGGGAGGCAAGGGAAGGAGTAAAAATGGTCAAGATGCAAAACGTGTATGTACCAACGTCTCAAGATGAATGTAATTATTATGCACTGCAAACATAAACTAATAAAAAAGAATTTCTCCTGTTCTTTTCCCTTCTCCAAGAAAACAAAGAGATGAGGAATCTATAGATTTAAAGGACATACCAACTTAATGCAATGTATGGACCTTGTTTAGAACTGATTCTTACAACTAAAAAATAACAATTACCCATTTTTTTCTAAAAGGCAAGAGATTTTCGCTTCTTGGGCTTTTAGCTAAGATCACATGTAAAAAGTAAAGAGATTTCAACAGACTTTTCAACAAAGAAAATATTCAGATGCCAAATAAGCACATGAAAAATAGTCACAATCAGACAACTCTACATATTAAGAATGGCTAAAATTAACTTTTCAGAATGCTTAGCACTCTCATGTTGATCATTGTACTCCTCTGATACAAGCAAAGGAAATATAGTCCTGTTCCTTTGGCATAAATTTCCTAAGTCAGGTCCAGCAGTGTCTTTCAAAAGAAAGACTAAACAATTTGAATTTTTTCCTGTTAATCTTGGAAAGCCACTTATGATTGTTACTTTTAAAAATATGTATACTATACACAGGTAGCAGGCAAATATGAAACATATTACATAGAGTGTTCAGATCATTCTTTTGAAGCTTATGGTTATATTCTGGTTAGTATTCATTCAGTCATAAAATTTACTGAAGCCAGGCAGTGAATCTGAAAGAGGAATGGGAGAGAACATATGAGAATCTTAAGATTTTGGTGTGGAGTGAGAAACGTGGGGGTGATTTTTTTAAAGGATGTGAAATGTAACTGCTTTACTTTTTAAAACTTCTTTATGAAGTATAGTACACATGCTTAATTGATTTCTAGTTACTTCCTTTGAAATTTCAAATAATTATTAAAGGAGGATATGAGTTTTATCAAGTCATTAAATCATGAATCTTAAATACTATCTGCTAATAGAACTTAATAAATCTTTATACACACAAGAAACTCGAAAACCTGTGTCACATGCACAAATTTCAATTTAAAAACTACTCCTATTTCCTTTAACTCATATTTCTTTTCATTAACTTCCAAAAATAAATAAATAAACCTGTGAAACAATCCCATTGCATACCTTAGAATTAATTGCTGAATAGGTAATATATTTCCAGTTGTTGAAATAGTTGAAAAGTGCATTTAAAAATGTATTCAGCGCTTTACTTTAAAAAGTAAAAGCATCAGGCCGGGGATTCAGCTCAGTGGTTCCAGCGCCTGGCTCACAAGCACAAGGTCCCGAGTTCAATCCCCGGTACCAAAAAAAAAAAGTAAAAGCATCATGTTTATTATTTTCACAATAGCAAAACCACTACTATTTTGTACTTCTGTTTTCTCACATAGTCCAGCTACCCTAGGTGCACTGCCGTAGCTGGGGATGCAATGCCTCTCTCTCCCTGCCTGTTTTCCTCCCAACTTAGTCTTTCCTGAAAAGCACTCTGGACTGGGAATGTCATCCTAAGACCCACGTGAGGCCTACCCTTAGAGTTCCAGCATTCCTGAACCAGGAAGGGTGATTCGCGTTTGTAAAGGGAGTCTCAGAAAACAACTGGGTTCAAACAAGGCAAGTAACTTGAAGCACCAGTACAAAATGCTTGAAGTAGAAAATAAGATATTCTAAATAAAAAGTACTAACCCCCATAAGTATTTAGCAAAAGTCCTTAATTTATTTTAGTTCAGGCTGGTCTTGCACTCACAGTGATCCTACTGCCTTAGCCTCCTGAATGCTGGAATTACAGGTGTGCCACCATGCCCAGCTATAAGTTCTTATTTTCTACTACTCATTATTGTCTATTTGGAATGGTATTTTTCCCTTTGCATCTAGATTTTATTCTAATTTGAAACAGGGATCCCAACTCAAATAAAAATCTTCTCAGTGATCCACACAGATGCACAGTCTTGACTTAAATTAACAAATGTACTGGTTTCACAATTTATATATTTTATTTTTTAATTTCTTGAAATATGTTCTCAGTAGCTACAACAAATAAAACTGTAAATCGTCAATCCACCACATTCACGGGCTTTCAAGACCTGCCAGAATGTATCATCTGCTTTTATCATTATACCTTGTTATCTAAGACCCTGCTAAACAGTATTATGATTCAAAATGTTCCATTCTAAAACAAGGATGTTAACTTCTGCCATTGTTTTGATTTTGAGTGTCCCTGAAGGCCAATGTGTTAAAGGGTGATGTTATGGAGAGGTGGTAGAACTTTTGGGAAAGGGGGCCTAATGGGAGGTCTTTAGATCATTGGGGACATACCCTTAAAAGGGGACTATAGGTCACCAGTAACATCCTCCTCCTTTCCTCCTCCTCCTCCTTCCTCCTTTTTCTTCTTCCTGTTTTTTTCTTTTCTTTTCTTTTCTTTTTTCTTTTGGGTCAGTAGGCAGACAGTTTTATTCCACCACACTCCCTTACCATGATCTTCTGCCTTATGATGGGGTCAACCAGTCATGACCTGGAACCTCCAAAATTGTGAGTCAAAATAAACCTTTTCTCTTTGTAAGGTGATTATCTCAGATACTTTGCTACAGTGATGGAAAGCTGGCTAACACACCTATATTTCTATGGAAATGAAATTTGCAAAATGACCCCATGCCCGGGTTCTTAGAACAGATATTATCAACTTTATCTTACAGAAAAGACAACTGAGGATGAGAGAAGTTACCTGGCCCAAAGTACCCAATCAGCAAGGGGCAGAGCAGGGGCCAGAAACTAGGTATTTCCACTCTTCACCCAGTGTGTTTTCTTGTTTAAAAAATAAGGTAGAGCCACAATCATTTGACAATTCTATTGTCTAGGAACACCAATTCATTCTGGAAAAACTATTTCATTTGTGAAAAATGCTCAAAAATTTCAAACTAAGAAAGCAGAAATTTCTAGACTTGAAACTTGATTATTCAAAATGAACTATGTAAAAAGTTCTGAGAAAACTAGAAAAAAATGGGGCAGGATTAGGAGGCATAAACACAAATATTAAGCCAATTGCTTTCTGTGAGAGAAAATTTTTTTTCTTCAAACTTAAACATGTTTTACTTTTCTTTCCTCAAAAGAACATAAAAATAATGAAGGGGAACTTCATAGGAAATTTTTTTAAAGTAACACAATTTTCCTTTTAGTAGTCCTTGGGTAGTTATGACAGAATAGTTTCCACTTTTTGTTTGTTTCTTTGAATGGGGATTTTGGTCCAAAGTTTTGTTTGTTCCTAGTATCTGCTTCTGCCTGCCCCTCTATCAGATCGGCTTCTCCAAAGCCACCACCTCTTGGTGCTCCACGGGTTGAACTGCTGTAGGAATCACGTGGAGGAATGTACCCCCTTTCCATAGAAGGGGGAAGCCCTTGTTCTTGTCTGCCAGCCTGATTGCGACCACTTGAGTATAGAGATCACTTCGGCTGCTTGAGTAACTGTCTTCCACCATATCCATCCTGTGAGCTGTTGTAATCATCATAGTGACTGTTCCACCATAAGATGGAGGGGGCCCTCGTGTAGCTGGAGCACTATGTGAGTTACTATAACTCTCATATGAATTTCTGTAGGAATCTCCACTTGGGTGGTCTGAATAGTCACGATCCCAACCATAGACATCTCTATCACTATAAGCCTCTTGAGTCACCATATAAACTGGAATGACCATACTCACAGTAAGTATAATCTCTTAGTGGTGGGGCATAATCTCTTGTATCACAAGAACCTGGGTAATCTCTGCCTGAATAGCTGTCTTTAGTGGAATATCCATCATCTCTTGGAGACAAATAACCATCTCTGTGAGAGGGAAAGGGTTCCCTTCGAGGTGGGCCTCCATAACTATCTCTTCCACGTGATACAGGGGCTCTTCCATTCCACTGCTGCTGCAAACTGGTCCTAAAGGGGCAGATCTTTTAGGAGGAGGACCCTCACTTCTTGGTGGTGGTCCTCTTTTCACTGGAAGGGGTCCTCTGGAAGAACTCATGTTAAAATTCATGGAGTCACCACCATCATCCATGTGCCCTCCATGTGAGGGAGGTCCCCTAGTTCCTCCACTTCCTCCTCTTCCTCCTCTAAGACCTCTGGGAGGGCCTCTGCTTCTTGGCCCACTTTCAAATGATGGTTTGGTGGCTTGTTCCACCTTGATTGCTTTTCCATCTAAGGATTTTCCATTCATATCCTGAGCTACATCCTTAGCATCTGCTGGGCTTTCAAATGTAACAAAAGCAAATCCTCTTGATTTACTGGTTTCTTGGTCTTTCGTCAAGAGTACTTCCACGATTCGTCCCTACTTTCCAAACACTGCTTCAAGGGCTTTCTCATTTTTTTCTGTATTAAGCCCACCAATAAACAGCTTTCCTGGGTGATTTGCTTCAACCATTTTTTTTTCCTGGTGAGTCTGTTTAGTCGGCTATGCCGGCTGGGAAAATTCAAAGGGCTTGCTCCGCAGGGGCACTCTTGAACAAGGAAGGAGCTTGCTGACAAGTCCTCATGGCCATGGCCACAGCCAGCGCCAACTTGATGCAGTTACCCCAGTGGCGCAGTTGCTCCACGCCCAGCTCCAACCCACCGAGAGAAAACTTTTAATAAGAAGAACTGTCTATTAATAGAAGGGGCTGTCTTTGAAAGGAACCTGGATCACAAGAATTTAAGCAGAGGCCTGACAACTGCTATGGGTGCTGGGAGGCAATTCACTCAACTTGGGGGTGCTTAATAGACTAGACCTGGGGGACCTTCATACTGCCACCCAATGCCAAAACAACATATCCGAAGCTCTTGACCTTAGTGGTAGTGTCCTCAAAATTTAACAACAAAAAAGCAAACCTTAAGCATCTACCAATTGCTAACCCACTAAATTTGCTAAAGGAAAATTTAATTATTTAAGTAGTCTATTTTGATTAAAATTTTATGTTTTAAATCTTATAAGAGTCTTAACTATTAGGTATGCACTATAGTCATTTACATTTAGTCTAATAGATTAATTTCAAAGCTATTCCTCTTCACTTTTCAGACCAGCACGATTCTCAACATCCTGCTCTTTGAAATCTCTAGCATTTGGCCCACATCTAGTATTTGGTCAGGAAGCAGCACAACTCGAAACACCTGCCACCACCTCAGATCTGTAGCCATGTTTGTCTGGCTACTCAATGAAGACAGGATCTTACCACATCCTCTGGCACCCAACCATCGGCCCCATCCAAGGCACACCTCTCAGTCTTGAGTAAGTACAACAAACCTACAACAGGGAAATCCACACTGCCAAGTGATAACCTGGATTCCTGTCTGGGCTTTAGTACTCTATGTCTTTTGTTTGTCTGAAAAGTCAAGTTGGGTGAAATCGGTGATGAAGAATCTTTTAGAGGATTCAGTGATACAAAAAGCCCACTGTGGCACACATGCTATATAAGTTTGCCACCACTGGGCTAGATCATTTCAAAGGAAACTTCTAGCTCAAATATTTTGATTTACATAGGGTTCTATTCAATCAAATATTAAATAAATTCAACATTGCCATTCCTAAGTGAAATATCCTGTCAAACTTAAAGATTCACCACCCACGAAGAAATCTAGCAGCTAGGTTATGACATAATCACTGGGAAAGAGGAGTGGTGGTGTTAATAGAGGGAGCTCAAGGTAAATTCAAGAACTATTTCAATTCAAAGTTAGGAGGGCCAGGGATTTAGCTCAGTGGCAACACGCCTGCCTTGTAAGCGAAAGGTCCTGAGTTCGATCCCCGGTACTACAAAAATAAAATAAAGTTAGGAGTCATATTTACTCCTCCAAAGCATTTATAATCTTAAAAAAGATGAGATGTTACTACTTGTTAAACAATATTAGTTCCTTAACAGCCCAAATGCCCATCAACTGATAAGTGGATAAAGAAGATATGGTTTTTTATGCAATTGAGTACTACCCTGCCATAAAGAAGGTGAGCTTCAGACAATTATAGCTAAATGGATGGATCTTGAGACCATACTTTTAAGTGAAATAAATCGGACATACATGTTTAAATACTCCACTGTTTCTCTGGTGTGAGAAACTGAATGTGGAAATAAGGACTGCAATGTATAATGGATGTTGGGAAATGGGAAGAAGGCGTTCAAATGGGAAGGGGAACAAGGGAGGAGGGAGGGAGAAAGGAAGGAAAGGACAAGGAAAAAAGTGAAAATAGAAGGAAAAATGGAAACAAAGCTTTTGTACATAGGGAGGGGAAGGGGCTTGTGGGGGGAATGGGATAAAATAAAATTTATTTTTAAAAAACCGAAAAAAACCAGTATTAGTTCCTCAAGGTCTACATGTAAATTTAGTTTTTATGCAGCATAGCACATCGTCTTCTGATGGTTAATTTTATGTGTCAAATTGATTGTGCCTCTCTGGATTTCCAGGGCAACATTCCTCATTTGGGTATGTTACTGCAGCCTATTTACTGAGTAACCCAAAAGCTGCTAGCTTTAAGGTGGAGCCCAGAACAAGAAAAGGCTCTGCAATTGCTCCAGGCTGCTGTGCAGACTACTCTTTCACTTGGGCCATATGATTCACCAGACCCAATGGTGCTCTGGAGCCTCTGGCAGATCTCTGGAGGTTAGTTACAGTGAAGGTCTTGCAAGTTTGAAGCAAAGCCCTGCCATCCTCTTCAGATTACTCCCCCTTTGAGAAACAACTTGTGACCTGCTAGTGAGCCTTTGTAGAGACTAAACAAATGTTTCACCATGGGCCACCAAGTTACCAAGCCACCTGAGGTGCCTGTCTGAGGTGTTATCTGACCCACCAAGCCACAAAGTTGGGAATGGACAGTAACACTCCATCATCAAACGGAAGTGGTGTTTATGTGACTGGACCCAAACAGGCTCTAGAGGGATAAGTAAATCACAGAGAAGTGGCCCAATGCCAGCAATTTCCTGCTCTCGCTATGCTGCCTTCTCTCTCTCAGCCGATCCTATGGCCTCATGAAAATTCCTCATGACCAACTGACAATGGAAAAGGAGAACCAGGACTGGTTTATAAATACTATGCAGGCTGTAACACTACAAAATTCTCCAAGTGAAAAGAACTTCAGGTAATTCACCTGGCTGTTCATTTTGCTTGGAAGGCCAGGTGTGCAATTATATACTAATTCATAGCATAAATGGTTTGACTGAATGCTCAGAACTGGAAGGAAAATGATTAGAAAACTGGTGACAAAGAAATCTGGGGAAAATGTAGGTGGACAGATCTCTCCAAGTGGGTAAAAAAAAAAAAAAAAAGAAGATATTTATGTAAGGCAAGTGCTCACCAAAAAGTATCCTCAGCAGAGGAGGATTTTAGTAAGTGAATAGGACAACCTGTTCTGTGGGCAGCAGTCAGCATCATTCCCCAGCCATCCCATCACCCAAAGGGCCCAAGAACAAGGCAACCGTGGAGGGATAGATGCTACACATGAGCTCAGCAACATGAACTTCCACTCACCAAATTGTCGAGGGTGGAAACATTGTTGAGTGCCCAATCTGCAGCCAGTAGAGTCTAACACAGAGCCCCCAATATGGCACCATTCTCCAGTGTAATCAGTCTCCTGCCTGGTGGACTGATTACAATGGACAACTTCTATCACAGAAGGGGCAGCATTTTGCCCTTAACCAAAATAGACATTCTAGAGATGAATTTGCCTTTCCTGCATGCAATGCTTCTGTCAAAAATACTGTCTGTGTATGGGGACTAGATATTGGTATTCATATCCACAGCATATTAGCCTTCTGGTATTACACTGTGTGAATGGTCCTAATGGGATTGCTAAAATCTGAATACTGGTTCCACTGCTTACTGGCTGTGTGGCTTTAGACAAGGCTTTATCCTCAAGGGGCTGGTGTGAGGAATGAGTTAACTTAGTGACATTAGAATGGGGCTGGATACATATTGAAGGATTAGCTCTTCTGGTGGTGATTATTCTACACACCTTTCTAATACTAAATAAAAGGTGGGAGGCAGAGGGGTGCCAGGAGATAGACCCTTGGTTTCATGTATAAAACTTCGACATTTATGACGGGCATGGTGGCGCACACTTATAATCCATAATACCAGCATTCAGATAGGCTGAGGCAGAAGGACGGCTGCACGTTCAAGGCCAGCCCGGGCTACATTATGAGTTCAAGGCCAGCCTGAATTACATAGTGAGACCCATCTCAAACAACAACAACACCACATTAACATTTATATGAAACACTTAGCAAAGAATCACTTGTTTTCCTAACCTTTTTTCTAATGAAAAATTCAACCAGTCCAAGACTTCTGGCTTCTTATTCCTCTGCAAAGAACTATCTCTACAGATCTTTGATTTATTCTTTCTTCTTGTCACAACAGAAAATGTTAAGGGTTAAGGAAAAATCAAAGTAGAGAGTTTTACTCATTATTCCAAGGGTTATAATAATTAGAGAGCAGTAAGAACAATATTCACTTCCCCACAGGCCTTTCCAGCTCTGCATTTTTTGAGTGTTCATTGACCTTGCCACCTCAATACACTCACATCTGCAACTCTAGGCCATGGGGTATGAAATCCAGGGGTAGTGTTAACTGATAAAGAGTCTTGCACAATGAGGACAACACCCTAGGCTCCCCTCTCACCCTAGAGCACCAGTGGCTATGATATGCTGTCCCTCCTCCAGAGCTACTAAAAGATCAGCCTTTCTGGGTGGAGGTCAGTGCTTCTGCCCCTAGCCATGCTGTCAAACTCGCTGGGATGACAAGAAACCAGAGTGCCAGAACCACATCTGTCTCAATGTAATTACTCCCTTGCCACTATGTCAAGTCAACACACACCACACACATACTAAACCCCCTGCCTAACATTTTCCAAGACTCACACAAGTTTGTTTACAAACTATCAGCTGATACTTATGCAAGGACTATGGAACTTTCTACCACCTTTCAGCAGCAGACTCAAGATTTTTTATTGTCACAGGAGATCCTGCTAGGAAGAAAACCTAAGTAAAACACAATTTGCATTGAAGTGGACACTTGGGTATTAGAGAGATCCAATGAACTAGCCATAGAAAAGATTTTAGCACATTGAAAGACCAGGCATGAGTGACAGTTAACCTCACTGTACCACAAACTACACAGTTGGGTGGATGAGAGTTTTAGATGCAAACACTGGCATTTTTATTTTATAAAATTGGAAACTGATGTTTAGAGAGGTCAGGCATAGTACTTTGTCCAACATCACAGATCCACTAATGGTGGCACCACTACTCAAAACCTAAACACAATTCTAAAGTTCAAATTTAAGTACTCCACATACAATTTAACTTGAATGGAAAAAACCCTTTAAGTACAAATCTAGACTAGATAACTGAAGTGGCTTATGTCTAGATATACCCCTCAGGGCCTCATGCGGTTGTGGGTGGGGCTTTTTGGTGGTGGCTGGATCTAGAGTGTGTGATGCTGGGATCAAGGATGTGATGCTGGGATTGATTTATGGTGTAATACTAGGATTAAGGGTGCCCCACCCTGGGTGACAGTGCTACCCACCCTAATGGTGGGTAGCCTGGATAGGCTATAAAGGACAGAAAGAGGACTGCTGCTTCACTTGTCACTTGCTGTTTGATTCTCCTGCTGCCATCTATGAACTGCTTCTCTTCTGTGATGACCCTCTGCCATGCCACCCTGCCTTGGAGATAGCTGATTATGGACTGAAACCTCTACAAACTATGAGACAAACCTGTCCTCCTTTAACTTTGGGTGTTGGGTATTTTGTCTCAGCAATGAGAAAAGTAAATAAGACAATGACTAACTACTAGATAAGTAGGTAATTATAGAAAAAAGAAAATCCCCAAACAGTTATATTCCCAAAATGAAATAACAATGAACAAGGGTAATTAGAAGCTCCCGTGGGTTCTCACTGATGATAAAGAAAAGCACAGGCAAAAGTGACAGACAAGACTGCAGTTTGGGGAAGAAAAAGGGTACAAGGCCAAAGGAGGAATGAGCTGCTACAAGAAGCTGCTCTAGTTCAATTAATGTACTGCAAACCACTGGGAAGATTTTTGATGACTTAACTAGTTAACTAGGCTGGGAATGTAATTCAATGGTACAGCACATGTTCAGCATACATAAAGCCCTGGTGTGGAGCGCGCACACATACATACAGTTCTAGTAAACAATCAAGATTTCCAGCAACTGCTGGAGATTAATTCAAACAAGTTTTTCAACAATTATTTTTTACTCTTCCTGTTAGTCATTTGAGAAAAACAATGTCATAAGTATATAAACCTGTTTTAGTAAATAAAACACAAATAATTGATGTTTACTGTGTTGTGACACTTGCTATTCTAGTACAAATTGGCAAACACTGCCAAAGCCAGGATTTTGGCAGAGATAATTTATCTCCTAATTACTTGATATTCATCAGTTATTTTCTTGATTTCATCAGTTATTATATAGCTACAAAAATAATCGAAAGACCTTAAAAAAAATCAATCGCCATTTCAAAAAGTACACAGTATGCTTTTTAAAACATAAAGCTTAAAAGAAAGCTAACAGTATTATCTTGCTTTAAAAAAACAGAATACAACCAAATATACAATGCTTTTCATTTCTGAGGATACTCTAGTTATTAAAATGCTGAAGTCTCATTCTCTATAATTCAGAAATGAAAGTTCAGCTCATTTTAATGACCATGGTTTTCATATAGAATACACTACCTTCATCTGTGTTTTCTCACAGATAGCCATTCTTTAGGTATTGTGACACAAATAATTTTGAAACAGTAACCAGACTCAACACTGACAACTGAATAAAATAAGAGTATAAAATAAGAGGAAAAAAACCCAACAATCTGTTCCTCCATCCATGGCCTATCTTTTCCCCTTCAACTTAATTCAAATAATGTCTAACATCGACCTTAGAGTACATAGGAACTAGAGATACTACAAGTCCCAGCACAGAGTCCCCTTCTGAGAATACAGGCGAAGGTGAAGGGTAATTCACAAGGCAAGATAGAGAAGTACTTGAATCTCCTTTTTCTTATGACAGCCGGCATGGGGTGTGGTTTGGATGAAGGCTGCCATGCCCCTCTTCTTTGCTTCCCTTTGCTCACCCATGGCACCCCCTAACCTCCAAGGATGGACTTGGGACAATTTGCCTTGGTGTGCTCCCAGGTTACTTAGTGGTGGCTCTCCAGGCTACTATGACAGGAGGTACAATTTACCTATCAGACATAATACCCTTCCACCAGTCCTGCCACTCCAGACATGAAAATGGCCCCTAATGTGGCACAGATATAAGGGAGGGATCTGGGCCCGTTATTAACATCCCCAACCTTCTCAAGCCCCACTAAACTGTAATGAAAAGAACTACTTCTCCTGAAGATTCCCTGGTTCAGCCCTGCCATTTTTCAGAGATGTGATAGCTGTCGGTTTGCATCTCCCCAACATTTCTTTTGCATTGTTGCCTTGACACCTATGGGTGTCCTGGATGCCCTGCACCCTCTTGGACCAATCACAGGGCTACATTTGGGCCAATCAGCAGCCCCAAACTGGGACCAATCACAGGCCTGAAGCTGTTATATAAGCAGCACTAGCCCTCACACTTCTTAGGTTAGTCATTCTCTCTGGTGTACTGACTCCCTGTGCTGCCTTCTGCACAGGTTCTATTCTGATGGTCCTCTAAGTCTACTCGGGACTCTTATCCTGAATAGTGTAGACAGAGCAGTCACTTTAAAAGAAAGACCAATAAACTCTAGAGCAGTGATGGGGAACCTTTTAGAGCTTTCAGTGATACAAACAGTCCATCACAGCACACGTGCCATAGGTTTGCCACCACTGCACTAGAGCCTGTCAGCCCTAAAGAGCTCCACAGACCAGCACCTGGCAGTTTTAACCAGTGGTGTCTGACACAAACTGGCACTGAATAGCAGCATCTGGCGGCAGCAGAGACAGCACCTAGCAGAACTGACAAACAACATATGACACAAGCTGGTGTCAAATGGTAGCAACCAGCAGCAAAGAAAGCCATAACCAGCACAGTCGACCAAGGTCATTTGGCACCAGCCTGTGTTCAACAGTGGTGGCCAGGAGTGATAGAGATCAGTATCCAGCAGAGATGACTGACAGTATCTAGCATAAGCAAGAATCATCCAGCAGGAGCCAGCAGCTAGCAGTGCTGACCAACATTCAGCACTAACTGGTATTGACCAGTGGCATTGGGGAGGCTGCGCTTTGTCAATTCATGATTTTTATCTGAATCAATCAAAAGAACCCTCAAATGACTGGCAATAAAGGGACGAGATTGGAGAAAAGGAAGGAAACAAACAGGGCAGGAGGCCTGGGATAAAGTTTCCTAGAATTAAGAACTCAGGTATGGGCTTTACGTGATTTTTTTTTAACTTCTGAAGCTCAAAGCAGCTCAAAAGAATTTTACTAGCTGGGCATGGTGGCATACACCTATAATCCCAGCACTTTGGGAGGCTGAGGAAGGAGCATCATAAGTTCCAAGCCCAGTCTTGTCAAGTTAGCAACTCAGTGAGACACGATCTCAAGATAAAAAGAGGGGTAGGGGATTTAAAAATGCTCAATGCAAAGGCCCTATGTTCAATTCCTATTGGTGCACGACTTTAACAAAAAGTTTTCTGTAGGACTTTTCCATTAGTTGTGACTGTCAACTTGATTGGCCCAAGAGATACCTAGGAGATTAGTAAAGCGCACTAGGAGGGGGTGTCTGGGTGGGTGACAGGAGCACAATCCTGGCAACTGTATCCAGTCCCAGGCCTCTTTACAACATACTCTGCTTTCTGGTTGCCATAAGTTGAACAGTTTTCCTTCACCAAAACCTTCCTCTCTGATGAACCTGTTTGTAAGCCAAAATAAACCTCTTCTCCTTTAAGCTGTGCATGCCAGAATTTTGTCCCAGTGACACAAAATCTGATCAATACATTTGTAAAGCCAACACGAAGGTTCCTTCTCCTAAAGGTCAATCCAAAATACAAAACTGCTTTAGACTGATTAATTTCAATCACATTCCAATACAAATTGAAATACTTTACAAAATCAAGGTGGACACTCAAAATTATAAAACCATCTAAATTTTAAAAATGAAACAAGGAAATGAAGAGGTGTGTCTCTGACTACTGCTGCCATTCCAAAGTAAGAGTATCAGAAGACTAGCACTCGAAAGGCATGAAAAACATGTATGCAGCAAGCCTAAGTAGTCCATAAGCCATCAATGGCTGACTCCACTGCTATTTCACTTCACATCAGCTTCTGTAGAGGTTCCAGAGGAAAAGGCATGGCATGGTCCATCTTTAGTCACTAACCACTAACCTTTACTTTTAACTGCTTGAGTTATGGGTCACTTTACACTGATTCAGAACATGTTCAACAGATAAAAACAAATAGCATGTGCATATATTCACTATATTTTATGCAACTCTTGTTAGCTGCCAGGGAAAAAACTGCTTTCTAAAGGTCAATTTGGAACCACCTGTGGGTTTTATCTGCTTGATCTGGAGGTCTTATATTCTGCCTACTACAGTATATAGCCTACAAACACTGTCATACTGTATCAGTGGTTCTCTGTTAAGAATGGAAATATCATCATTTTTTGAAGTTATACAGTACACTGTAAATAGAAACATGCAAAATAAACACAAATTACAGGTGGGGACAGTTGTTTGTTATCAAAAAATTACAACAGTTTCATACTTTAAAGGGCTAGAAACTGAATTCTGCATTCCCAAACTATTACCAGTATAGCTTAGGTCACTTCCAACCAATGCAATGGCTTACAAAAACTACTGGATTGCCTAGACTACAGAATTAATAGGCAAATGACACTGGGCTAAATTCCAATTAAGACACTGGAGATGACTGATGTGTTTCTTACACTTATTGAGCATTTACCATGTGCTAGACACCATGCAGGAGCCAAAGAGACAGCTAAATATGGCATTTGGCACAAATACTCAACAAGTGCTCAGGACAAGATGAGACAGGTAAATAATTATATAACAATGGGCTAGTGCAAGTTTAGAAATATAGTATATGCAAACTGCTCTGAGCACAAGGCAAGATGTCAGGAGCTTCCTTAGTTAAATGTCTCTATAAGAAAGGCATTTTCAGATATCCTCAAACACCCAGAGCAAAGAAGCTTTAGCTAAACCCCAATTATCTAGAATTCCATTAACAGTCATTAAATTCCCTTTTGCTCAGCACTCCCCTTTTGGAGTGAAAACTGGTGTGGGTTTATTAACAGTTATACAAACAAAAAATTATGTGTTCCCTAATATATTTAACACTTAAGATTTCCCCTTCAAAATATTTCTTAACGTTTAATTTTCTGAATATATGTGCTATTAAAGTATAACTAAACACTGGCTCTGAGCCATCAATGTAAGTTACCTGGAACACACCTTGAAATATTTTTTAACCTAAATTCCACTTTGGGGCAACTATGTATTTGGATTTAGTTATATGTCTATTTATTAAGCTCAACTTTTTCCCATTTTGCTGATCCATTACTCCATGCATATTTGGAGCCAGTAGCAGATACAAACACAACATTCTTTTTGAAAGAAACTGGTAAAGGCAGCTCGGTCAAAGAAATTCAACTACCAGTAAGCTGTAAAAACAGGAGTCAATTATACTGAATTATAAGTAGTGTTCAAATAGGACAACTACTTAGCAGCCAGGAAACTCTAGTGAATTACATAACCTTTTTCAACCTCAGTCTCCTCATCTATAAACAAGTGCATCAGTTCTTAACTTACAGGACTACTGCAAAGAATGTGGATGCTCCTGAGAAATCCTTAACCAAGACAGCAGCCTGGCATCCTGGCATCCAGTTCTCACGATCAGAAAAAAGCCAAATTTCTCCCTTCCTTTTTTGTGTTTTGTTTTGTTTTTCTTTCTTGAGACAGGGTCTTGCTCTGTTCAAGCTGGCCTTGAACTTGTGGCAATCCTCCTGCCACAGGAAAAAGGAGTGAATATAAAACTATTCAAACACCTACAAAAACAGGCCAAAAAAATGGCAGAAGTGACATTTTTTCCACTTCCAGAATGGTTTCCACCAACCACATTATGAGATAAATACAATTATGATCTAATAAGATATGCAACGCTAGATGTAATTGTCAAGAAAGCAAGAGCCAGAAAGATATGATCAAGATAAAGATGACTGTTTAGATGTGGATCTTCACACACAATCATGAGTTAAAGTGCAAGCATTTCTCCTGCCTAAATGGTAAGATCTGATGGGCAGAGTCAGAACTACCCACGTGTTTTTTTGTTGTTGTTTTTTGTTTTGTTTTTTGGTACTGGAGATCGAACTCGGGACCTTGTGCTTGCGAGGCAGGCGCCAGAACCACTGAGCTAAATCCCCGGCCCTACCCACGTGTTACAGGTGACGGGAAAGGCAGGGCAGAGACAGGGTAATTTCCAACCTCTTATGGGTGTCCTTTCATCAAAATCTGCATGAATGCTAAAGAGTTCTGAGTACAGCATCACCATTCTAAGGCTAAGCTCTAACAACAGACAAGCTTTGGCAATTCTGGCAAATCAAAGTACTAACAACATCTAGCTTTCAGGAATTTTCATTCACAAATAAAAGCTGTGAATAAATAACTTAAAAAGCAAAACCAAAGTACCTAGCACATAAAAAATTAAATAAATGCTATGTTTGACTATCTCTCTCTCTCAAATTCACATATGATATTCTGATCTCCGAACAGTCACCTTAAAACCTATTGTCTCTCTGGCACATGCTTTGAGGCCAGCATTTCACACCACAGGAACTGGCTCTAATCTAACATGGTTTACATCTAGATGTCTCCTAAGAGCCTCATGAACCCATAGGCAGGGCCTTTGGAAGGGGGAAATATAGCTGACTAGTTGATAGGAGGTGGGGTCTGGTAAGAGGTGGTGCACTGGGGATATGAGGGTTATGACCTCCCTTCCTGGCTCCACTCTTTGCTCTCTGGCTTCTCAGCTAACATGACATGAACAGCTATTCTCCACTATACTCCTCTACAATGCTGTCCTACATGGAACACTTGAACAAATGAACTTAACAGATGTTTACAGAGTCTTCCACCCCACAAAATCAGAATACACATTCTTCTCAGCTGCACATGGGTCATTC
>NW_004624929.1:1219021-1264815 GCF_000247695.1 Heterocephalus glaber
GAAGGGAGGGCTAGGAATGGGGAAAGAATAAGAACCAAGATGCATCATGCAAAGGTACAATTCCCAATGAGAAATGTAATTGTGTTGTATACCTACAATGTACCAATAAAAGAATTAAAAAAAAGAAAACAGATATAGAACGACATTATCCTAATTTGATAAGAGCCATTTATGACAAACCTACTGCCAACAACATCATATTAAATGGGGGAAAGCTGAAAGAATTTTCCTGTAAAATGAGGAACAAGATAAGGATGCCCAGTATCACTACTGTTTAATATAGTACTCAACACTTTAGCCAGATCAATCAGGCAAGAGAAAGAAATAAAAGGGATACATATAGAAAAGGAAGAACTCAGTTTATAATTATTTGCACATGACAATCCTTTCCATGGAAGACCCAAAAATTTCTACCAAAAGACTCATAATTAATAAATACAACAACAATAATAAATGCATTAATAATAATAATAAATGCAGCAATGTAGCAGGATACAAAAATCAACACCCCCCAAAAATAGCATTCCTGTATAACAATGAATTCACCAAGAAAGAAATTAGGAAAATATCATTCATAATAGCAAAGAGAAGAAGCAAAGACCTCTATAGTGAAAACTACAGTAGTATGATAAAGCAGACTTAAGAGGTTCATCAGAAAATGGAAAGCTATTCCCTGCTCCTGGATAGGCAGACCCAATGTTGTCAAAATGGCTATGCTAGCAAAACTGATACATAAATTTAATGCAATCCCATCCAAAGTACCAATAGCATTCTTCACAGAACTAGAAAAAATTATCCTAATATTCTTATGGAACCAGAAGAGACTCTAGAATAACAAAAAGCAATCCTAGACACAAAAATATCAAAGCAGGAGGTATCACAATGCCAGATTTCAAGTTATACTACAAAGCTACAGTGATAAAAACACCATGGTAGTGGCACAAAAACAGACATGCAGATCAATAGAGTAGAAGATAAATAAATAACCCAAGGCACATTAAACCATCTGATCTTTGACAAAGGGGCCAGAAACATGGCGAAGGTAACCCTTATAATAAATGGTGCTGGGAAAATTGGTTACACACATACAGAAGACTGGATCTAGATCCATACCTATCACCATGGACTAAAATTAAAATGGATCAAAAGACATAGATATTAAGACAATCTGCTGGAAGATAAAATAGGTAAAATTCTTGAAGAGCATTTAGAATGACCCCAGCACCACCCACCCCATCCATAACTGGACAGAGCCAGAACTGCCCAAGAATTTTGAGCACAAAAGTTTGAGTCCAGCATAGAGGGCAGAGTCCAGTCCAGGGCAAAGGAGCAAGACCTTAACTTTAAAAAATAAATCACAGCAGGGCTGGGGATTTAGCTCAGTGGTTCCGCTGCCTGCCTTGCAAGCGCAAGGTCTCCAGTTTGATCCCAGGTACAAAAAAAAAAATTGCAGGCATCATCAATGACTACTGTTGTTTTAGGCCACTAAATTCTGGGGTGATCTGCTATGCTGTGATGGACAACTAAAACAGTAATGCAGGCAGGTAAGAGCTATGGGGGATGGGAAAAGGGAGCATCCATGTATTCATCCAGCTTCTGTCCTTGCCTCCTCAATATTCTATGCTGTCTCTGGCCTCCAGCTTCTGTTCTTCTCTTCCTAGAATTCCAGCCCTAGCTAGTAAAATAGAGGTATCCCCCACATCGTGACCCAGAGTCATTATTTCCACTAAGCCACAATAACATCTTTTTTGCCCATGACAGAAATTTCAAGGTTATATTCAGTCACATTTTTCTTTCTCCCAACAATTATAGTTTTGTAAATCTAGTATGAGTTCTTGTTCTTGGAGATATCAACAATGTTCCTATATTGTTTATATTAATTTAAAGATGAGAATGGTGATGTAAATCTGTAGTCCAAGGTACTTGGAAGGCTGAGGCAGGAGGATTTCTTAAGCACAGGATTTCAAGGCCAGGCTGGGCAAATTAGTAGGACTGTCTCAACAACAACAACAACGAGACAGTGGGGGAGGTATTAAATTTTAAAACTCCCACTTAACTGCTTTACTTATATTTGGAAACCTGACTTTTTAAAAAAACATTTAGTTTAAGTAAGCACAGCAAGGCCACAGTTTTAAAGAGAGAAATAACACCCTGATAACTATGTGAATACATTAAAAAATATCCTTAATAAGCTACTTTGAGAAAATAGCACACTTCAGATATGTTTCAAAACAAAATTATAATGAGTCCTAGGAGGTACCACTCATGAATAAATTCACTGTCAAAAAGCTGAAACCATGAGTTCTTATGTAGGTAGCTGGTACAGTAGTCTATTTCCTATATTCACTATACACCATTGTTGCAGAAAGACAATGTTCTTATAAACAACTACTTCTAAGATATTAAAAAAAAAGAATTTCTGAAATTACCTGGAGAAGGAAAGGATAAATTGCGCTGCCTGTGTTCATGGCAGGCTGAGATTAAAACCCCTGACCTCCCCCTCCATCCATGTGACAACTCTCCCCTCTACTTGACAGAGCTCCCATAATAGAATACAAAATGGAAACTGGTCCTAGGAAACTAATGAAGAAGTTATCTTTGAATTTCCTAAGTCTTCCCTAATTTCTTTCCATTTTTGGAAAATCAATGTAGTCCACAAAATACCATCCATATTTGCAATACATCCACACTTGCAAGTCACGCCTGGAAAATCAGCACTGCTTCCAAGCAGGCCTCTGGGCTGTTGTTATTAATAGTTTCCTAATGGCACTATTAAACCAAGTCAGGAAAGTCTGTGCAACTAAGGTTCCCAAATAGCAGGAACATGTCAACATGGAGATTCACCAGTTTCCTAGTTGGCTATGACTTTCAAAACAAAAGAAAATATGTCTTTCTCATATTCATCTTAGAACAACTGCATACCCTGCAAACCTTATTCTTGTTGACAATGTCTTCTGATCTTCCAGCCCATTTTGGATCTACCTAATCTCCAATGACCAGTTCCGTCTTAAATCCACATATTCCTTTATTGGAACATAGTAAGGGCTCAATAAACGCCTGCTAAATATATTTTTTAAAAAGACTAAAAACATGTCACATTACAAAGTAGCTAGGAGGTAAGTTTTTTGGTTTTTGTTTTGTTTTACAGTGGTCCAAAGGATTAAGCCCAGAGCCTTGTGTATGCTACGCAACCATTCTACCACTGAGATTCATAACCAGCCTAAGAGAAGTATCATTAAATCCTGAGGAAAAACTCACATGGACTGAGGAGGTTAACAAGGCTTCCAGGGGAGTAAGTCTTTTGGACATCTGAGGCTGCCATAACCAGTTTAAACCAAATGTCCTTTCCTTGAAAAGCATTAATTTCATGAAGACAAGATTACCATGTAGAAATAAACTCTAAACTTGTAAGTGAAATGGAACACACTAATTTTTAAGTTTGGTGCAGGTGCAAAGCCACCTGGAATAATGACCATTCAACTGGACAGTGCATTCTGCATTCTCTAACTGTTTATTCAGAGCAATCCTGACAGAGTCATCTTGGATTCTGAACCTATGCTTCCTCAAAGGAAGACTGTACCAGGAGTCAGGACAAGTAGTAGAGACCACCAGCTCCACCATTTTGCTGCTTGCCAGGAGCAAGTCCTTCACTACTCTCAACTTCCTAGTAAAGCACCTACCTCAAAGAGTTGGTAGGTTCATGCATACCAAATGCATAGAATGTTGCCTCTGACACAGCAAGACCTACACAGGCATAAACTAATACTGTTATTGTAACTCCTTTTACCACAGTTATTACCAGATTCTATGCTTTCACTCCCAAGAACTTTCTCTATAAAACTTAACTTAGTACGTTTTGCACTTAAGCTCCTACCCCATTCTACTCATTACCTATTTTAATCTTCAAGTTCTTACTGAGTACAGCCAAGTTACTCAGTATTACTGTACATGCTGACAAGAGAAGCTATCAAGTTTCCACAATTAATACATAATATAAATATCAACGTGATTTCCTAGTTCTTTATATTTATGTTCAACGTTTTCTAATTGTCATAGTGTGCTATACTTTTTCAGAATATGAAAGAAATGAAGCAGCAAAAGCAATGAAACCATATACTGTTCAAGTTTATTGTACATGGGGGCCCCATAAACTCCATATGCATTGGAAATATTTTTATTTTTAAATTCAGGTTAGCTAGAAGGTATAAAATTATTCTCATATCAGAGCTCATTTCTATTTCTAAGAACAATGATTCTCAACCATTACTGAAGCACTCCAGGGGCCTTCCAATTATCTAACACTATCCAAATTCTTAAAATAAAAATTGATTTTTAATCCAATTTAATCTTTTAAAAGTATGCCACACTGCACTTTTAGGAAAGTGTTGAGATGTCAGAAAATCAATACTGATGCTTCTACTATTATATAATAATCAAATGGGTCCTGTGTTTCAATGTTACCAGCTTATAAAATTTTTAATAATCCATTTCTATCTCTATAGTTGTTTATTCTGATTTTTCTGCTTTGGAGACCCTGGAGAAGGAAGGTTAGTCACAATATCATGCACCCTATTGTCATCTGAGGGTCTACCAGTTCTTGTTTTGCTATTGTTGAGCTCCTGTTCTTGTTTTGGTCTTTTTGAGTCACCCAAAGGTTTTCTTTTTTAAATAGTTAATAAAACGGGATTCTATTTTTACAAACTTAAAAAATGATAAGGGATTCAAATCTATTCTCAAATGAATACTCTTGAACGGCCTCTATTCTGGAGTTTATGCAGAACTAGTAGTTATTGGCTGTCATATGCCAAAGGGACTTTTAAGTATGGGTCCTTGAACAGAAATGAAGTATACTTTTGCCAAGTTAAGGAACTAAATGCTTTGGTATACCCCCTCTCTTGCAGCCTCCACTCCACTTCAAAATAAGTTTTACTAATAAAATGTGTGGTGGACTTTTGAGTAATATGCTAAAAATTGCTGCTGAGTGTTTTCTATGTGCTAAGCAATATGCTTCATACATGCATGTTATTTAGTTATCAAATCCTAAAAATTAAACAGTATTATCTATATCAGCTACGATTTTGATTTTTGACACATTATCAGGAAACTAAAGCTAAAAAGTGCATTTATCTGCTGCTACAGTGAGAAATCCAGTGTAGCCCAGGGGCAGGATGAAATTCACCTGGACCAGGCCTAACCAGGGTCACCAGGGTACTACATGGCTCCACACTCTCTTCTACACTGGGTTTTTCTTTGATTCCTAGAGCTAGAATATGGATGACTGCTAGTTAAACCTCACTTTCTCATCTCATTCAAATCCAGTGGAAAGAACAAGAATATTTTTTCTTGATATGATATCCAAAGTCTCTCTGGATCTCATTGCTCTGACACAGTCATCATCTCATTTCACTGCTGTCAGGGACACATAAAGCCTAGGCCATCAGCAATCCTGAGCTGGACTGGACTTCTAGGAAGGAAAGACAGGACCAGCAAAAAGTGTAAGTAGATGCTGGATGTCAAAACCTATAGATGTCCACTGCATTGCCCCATTTGTAGAAGAGAAAGCTGAGATCTGGATAATTCAAATAAATTGCCTACAGTCAGAGCTACTTCCTGACTTGACCAACATCTTGTCTCCAATACACAGTTAACCGTAACAAACCAGAGAGGTTGCCCCTGCTAATCTGCATTTTCTGTGCCCATATTCCACTTGAGTCTATTCTCTGATGAAGTTTTAAGAGTATCTTCCACATGCAGTTTATAGTAACACTCCCTAATACCTAAGCAAAACAAATGAGAAAAATTTCAACATGTATTTTTTGTTTTTATTATTTATTGTTTGAATGCATCTTCTCCTGTACTTGGTACAAAACAGGAAGGTAGAAAAGGATGCAGAGAAGCAAAGCTGCCTCTCACCCTGTCTCCTTGACTCCTAGCTTCCTCCCAGTGGCAACCACTGCTCCCAGTTGTTCACATATCCCTTTCCAGAGATATTCTACATATACAGAAATATAGGGGTATAGATAGTCTAAAACCCAATGATAGCATCATCTGTTCAGTGTCTTGTAAAAAATATACTTGACAGACACTCAATCAGCTCCCACCTTTCGAAAGCTCAAGGGAAAATGTCAGGATAAACAATAAAACAAAGTTGTCCACCTAGATGGATGCTCTTACTCCTGTTCCCACCATGCCTCTCTCTACCCTAGAGACTGACTCAAAAACTCTTGATGCGTTTTCCCCCTTGTAAAATGGCATTCCTTGTAAGTCTTTATAACAAAATAAGAGCTGCACAAAATAGAGGCTCTCCTAAGGTTAAAATTATGGCCTTTACATAAAAATCTATATATTTTAAGCTATAAAACTATAAACTATAAAATTTCAAAACAGGTAAAACAACATCATGGCATTTTTTTTTTGCAAGGCTATAGTCACACAATGACCTAGAACTATGTGATAAGGCTTCTCTGTATTATTCTGAATGCATAATTTGTTAATAGTATAAAAACACTGTGAGGATAAAAGCATCAAAAAAATTTTAACTTCTTGCTTGTCCCATCATGAGCAATTATGTAATTGTGAAGGAGGGAAGGAGAGGGAGGAACTGATATACATTCCATCTCCAAACTGCATGCCTGAGAGTTATTTTTATAACAGGGATGGATCTGTGATGATCCCTTTTTCTCTTGAGACCAAGGCTCTGTGTTCAGGAAACTGAAAGAAATTAACTGGGGTTACCCAGAGGCTGATGCTCCAAAGGGCTAAGAACATTACACCAAGTCAAGCAGTTAAACTGAAGAGAAGTCAATTTTGTTATAAATCATTTTAGAATTAATGATCCTATTTTTAATTTTAAAAATTAAAGCCTTTTTTTTGGTACCGGTGAGCGAACTCAGTCTTTGCGCTTGCGCAGCAGGCGGCAAAACCACTGAGCTAAATCCCCAGCCCAATTAAAGCATTTTATAGACAGTCATTCTGTATATACTCATAATCTTTTATTTTGCAGATAAACCAACCAAGGGACAATGGAATCAAGGAAATGAAAATTCATGGACAGCTTAAACTTCCACATGCAATTCAATTCATCATCACTGACATCTGTTTTGAAAACAAGGTGGTGCCTGTATGTGTTGGAGCCATTGGCCAAGCATTTCTCAGGCCACTGCTGCTCCCTCTCTCTTATTCCTTGTTCCCCGCCAGTATCCTTCCTCCCTAATGACCGGTCCTCATTTCTGCTCCTCTCCAACATGTACTTCCCTAAATACAGTAGCCACATGCAATTCTTTTTTACTTAGAAGGCTAACCATAAGAAGACCTCAGAGAACCTTCTGACTAGAATCAAATTTATATTTCCTTAGAATTTTCACTTGTCAAATTCGTAGGTTATCTGTAAAAATTCCAAATGCTTAAGTGTAATTTTTTTTTAAATAACCAATTATTTTTACAAGGGTGGAGGACGTTTTTGGTTTGGCTTCAGCATTTTTAGGTCTATTTTTTTTTAACTAAATTTTGCACCTCGAGTTCTAAACAAATACCATATGGCTGCTTCTTTGTGTTCTTATTTATTTTTCAAAAAATGTTAACTGCACTTTTGGCAGTTCTTCATTAAACATTATTCATAAAACATAAACAAACAACTCCAGCAATCACCCATGAAGAGACTTTAGAAGCTTATAAAAAAGTTAATTCTATCTTCTGACTGAAAATGACCCTTTTCCTTCCCTTCTTGAGCCCCTCTGGATCATGCTCAAAGAATCAGATCACTAAGCAACCACTACAACTTCCTAGCAGAAAATGAAAAGGAGTCCTCAGTTCCTTAGAAGCTGCTTCAGGAACATGAAGGTCTCTGAAGTCATGTTGGAGGAAAAAACAAAATGCAGGGGGAAAGAAAGTGGTGGTGGTCAGCTCCATACTCAGATGTGATCACTGGGTCAATAAACCCAATGCATTGTTCAACAGGGTAATTTTCCCCTCTAAAAGCCAAATCCAGCTTGGAATATAGTAACTGGGAAAGCAAATCAAACTGAACAAGCTTCTATAGCAGCCACAATCCATTGGGTATTTTTGAGATTAGTGATTCATGAGCTGGTTTAGGTATATCCATCAGGAAAGGAAAGTGTCTGGGTTTGTAATCATATGCCAAACATCTGACTCGATGGGTAACTTCTTATGCTGTCTGGAGCATCTAGAAAGTTAAGAGTGTGTGGAACTGGAAGGGACCTTGAAGATTACTTAGTAAAGATGACAATATGAACACAAAAAATTTCTGGGCAGGATGCCTTTGTAATTCAGGTTTTCAAACAATAGCACTGATAGATAAACTATTTTTAAGGAGGAGGAAGAAAGTCATGGTTACAAACAAGATAAATGAGATGCATGGAATAACATCAGAGACTGCCAACCAGGCTGAAGCCACAGCTCTATGATTCAGAAACTAGTGTGGTTGGGGAATAGAACTAGCAGCACACACTAGATGCTGAGTATGGGAGAGTAGAGGTAAATGGGTTAAATCGCTATTTGTGAAAGAAAATTAAAAATCTTCTGTGACTGCCACCCAGAGCTGTGGCTGATATAAAGCCACGTGCCTAGTGCAGCAGGGGGAACAGAGACAACTTGTAGCCTGTCTAGTGGAAATATCTGCTTCAGCCTCAGTATCAAGAAGGGCAGGAGCTTGAATCTCCAAAATAAGATTTATTTCTGAGGACCCTGAAGAGGGGCTAAAACAACAGCAAAGCCAAGGGCACACAGAGGAATAAAAATTCACACTTAAGACAGATTTCAATCTAAACTCAAAGCCCAGAGATCTTGAGGGAAACTAACTTCAAGAAAGACTGAAAAAAACCAAAACACTCTTTAGTCCTAAGAAAATGGAAACAACCTTAATGTGTTTGGTTGGGTTTTTTTTTTGGTACTGGGGATCAAACTCAGGCCCTTGCGTTTGCGAGGCAGGCAGCAGCACCACTGAGCTAAATCCCTGGCCTGAACCTTAATATGTTTAAAACCTTCAGAGATGTGAAAGAAAAAAATTTTTTTAAAGAATTCTTTTGGAAATAAAATCAGGCAGCTACTGAATCAAGATAGATAGATAGATTTTTTTTTTTTTTTGGTACCAGAATCAAACTTGGGTCCTTGTGCTTGCGCAGCAGGCAGTGAAACCCCTGAGCTAAATCCCCAGCCCTCAAGAGGTATATTTGAAAACAAACACCTATTTGAAATCTTGAAAATGAGAAATATTGACTAAAAGCTCAGTAGACTGGAGAAACTCAACACCAGCCACAGTCAAAGAGAAAATTAGTAATTGAAAAAAACTTAAGAGTACAGAAAAGAGATAAAGCACACACAGAGAAGTTAAGTGACATAACATGTAGATTGAAAAGAAACATATATCTGATAGGATTTCCAGAAATGAAGTTAGAAGGAATTGTATAAACTGTATTATATACACTACAATACTCAGAAGAAATGTTCAAAGGAAACTCCAACTTGATTACTTTGCTTTTTCTGTATAACTCCAATGCAGTAATATAATGTATAACAGAATATAAAACTATAGCACTGTGTACCTTGTTTATACAGTACTGTAGTTTTTGGTGATTGTAAACAAGACATATAAAACTGTATAAAAAAAGAAAGACAGGTTTTAAGTCTGAGCAGCAGGTCAAAAGTCTGAACAATCATCAAACAGGTCATTAAAAGGAATATTTGTATTTATTAGATGTTTTATTTACTGTTCATCTGCTTTATCAAGTTACCTAACCTACAATATGTTCCATTTCTTCTATATTTAACACAAAATCTACTTCTACTTTTTTTTTTTTTGGTTTTTTGAGACAGGGTCTCACTATACAGCCCAGGCTGGCCTTGGCCCAGCGATCCTCCTATCTCTGCCTCCCAAGTGCTAGGATTACAGGCATACATTACCACGCCTGGCCTTCTACTTATTTTTAACAGTGAAGTTTTATATTTTATTTTTTTGGTACCTGAGATCGAACTCGGGACCTTGCGCTTGCAAGGCAGGTGCCAAAACCACTGAGCTAAATCCCAGGCTAACAGTCAAGTTTTGGTAAGTCATAACTGTTTTTGATTCACCCCAAGATAAATTCTGCCTGTGCATCTCTTAAGCTGAATTTTAATATATTATTTCATAAGTTGAATATGCATTTATAAAATCAAGATGTTGCAAATAGCAATTGTGTATACTGACTTAATAAAAACAAAACACGTGATAATCTCTAATTCAAAAGGAAACAGACATCAAAGTAATACTAGATTAAAAATCTAGCTGATACTCTAAGTGGATAAACAATATGTGCCTTAACTCTCAACTATGTAATAATGATTCATACACAAATATTAGTTGCTTTGCTCAATCTGCCATATGTTAAAACTCCGAATCTCCAATAAAGTCACCTCTGAATCTCCACATCTGGATCTTACAGCAATTTTCTGCCTATTTTTAGGCTTTATAAATTATCTGTAACCTGTATACATAAAAAGCAGGAGATGATTCTATGATTTTTCAGGTGATAGAACAGGCAACTAAAGGAATATTAATCTCAAACGGCATATAACCAGACACCTTCCTTGGCCCTAACATAGAGACTGTGTCAAGTCAGATTCACAATAAAACAGTTTTTGTACACAGGTTTAGTATAGATAGACACTGTACTACCCTAGGCACCAAAGACCTCAGGGAAGTATAAACGCAATTATGAAAACCCTTTAGTGTTGGCTGTTCAAACCTGGACAGACAGGAGGAGCAAATACTATGTTACTAGTAATTACAACAGTATCAGACTTTGGAACAAACTTCGGGTTGTCTATGAAGGATTATTTTGGAAGTGATCTAGAACACAGTCTGGGGTCAGAATAAGAACAACACAAAGAGTGTGAGTTCATGCCCATGGGCAAGTGCTGATGCCATTCAGCTGAATATTTTTAGACACAGGACAGTTATGCAACAGAGCTATTTTAATGACGCTATGAGTCCTGCTGCGTAGACACTAATGAAAATAATCTCAAACTAGTTTTTCAATTACTAGAAATTTCCAAAGCTACAGAGTTTGAATTCTTGAGGCAAAATAAGGCATTTTATGTTGATAATTGGAAAGTATTTTAAGATATTAGGAGAACTAGGTAGAATAAAAAGACCTACCTTCAAAGAAGTCAACCTCTAAAATAAGGAAGTTGATGTCATACACTCTTTAGATAGGACTATATACTCTTTATTAGAAAGAAAAAGATCACAATGTAGAAGTGATCAAACAACCGGATCCTCATATGCCAAAGACATCCCTGTATGTTCCTTGGTGGAAAGAAAACTAAGATTTTAACTCTATACATTTCTAGTAGTTCAGGTCTTTTATAATGAAAATATATTAATTTTAAAAAGAAAATAAGTTTCTTGTCCCTCCAAAAGAGGGAAATACTTAAAATGCTAAGTGATTTGAAGAGCAAGGTTTAAGTTAGGGTTTCACTGTTACTTCAGTGAAATATAGCACTAACCCTCTAATTAAGAAAAAATTCATGAAAACAGACAATCTGGCACACTGATAAAACAGACTTTCAAAATTCTCTTCCAAGAACCTCAGGTTCTTCTCTCAACTGTAAGGAGAAGCACATTACTATTCTTTTTTTTTGGTACTGGGGATCGAACTTGGGCCTTGTGCTTGCAGGGCAGGCGGTGGCACCACTGAGCTAAATCCCCAGCCTTTAGCTGTAGTTTTTAGAAAAAAATTTTAAAAGTTTATGTGTAACTTGTGCCTTACAGTTTAAGAACAGTAATGTGCTGGGGCCGGGGATTTAGTTCAGTGGTTCCGCCACCTGCCCCGCAAGCACAAGGACCCGAGTTCGATCCCCATTACCAAAACAAAAAAAACTACAGTTAAATACTATTCTAGTCAAAAAATCAGAGAGTGCACATATATATACTGTTAACAGTGATGGCTGACACTGCTCTGCTCAACAGTCCCAATCTCACCCAAGAGACTGAGACAGGAAAATAGCACAAGGATTGGAGCATAAATGAATGGAACTAGATTGTTGTAAGGTTCCTGCATTTCACCACAAGAATTCACTATTAACTTTGAATATAATGTGATAAATTCAATGTTACAATGTTAGAATACTAAAAAACAGTGTGTGCCCAACTAACATGTAATATGATAAAAGTAAAGTATGATTAAAAAAAAAATGGTGCAAAGAGCTTTATGGAAGCAGGGAAGGAAAAGCAGCAGCATAACCTACTGGAGTCAGGAGGTTGGAGAGATAGAAATGGTCAGCCACACTTCACAGTAATGCAATGCCAGCTAAGACTTCTAGCTGATAGAGCCTTATTTAGGGCCTGAAATTTTTTCTATCAGCTAGAATCTATTCTTTGTAGCCCTACTAGGAATAAAAAATAATAAAATCTACCAGAAAAATTAAGTAAACATAAATACCAAAGAATATTTTAAAATGAGAAACTCTTACTTGCCTTTCTTTTATTACTTGAATTAGAATGAAATTTAAAAATAAATAAGTTTATGAATTTAACTTTAAAATGAAACTAAAAATGACTATTAACAACAGAGAATAAGTGATTAAAGTAGAAGGGGGTATTTTTTTCACCAATATAAAAATTTTAAAGGAACATAAATACAACTTATCAAAATTTACAGCCCTCTCAAAATTAAGGAACCAGTAGTGATCGCTTCTCGGCCTTTTGGCTAAGATCAAGCGTAAGAACTAGTATTGGTCAATCTAAATGACAAATGTATATTACTTTAACTGTCAACATAAAAATGAAGAAATAAGAACTAAGATGATGATATACAATACTACTTTTATCCCTTAACAGCATTTCATAAGATTCAAAACTTCTAGACTCCAGAACACTTAAGAAAAAAAAAGGTGTGCATTTTGCCAATCTTTTCAAAAGAAATCTGGAAACATACAACAAAAATTTTAAATTATTCAAGTTGTCAATCCTATTAATCTCACTTGAGACTGAATGTTCAAACAAATAATGGCACAGCAACATAAAAAAAGTACTACTTAATCATTACAAATGATAAATTCATCAGCTTTGTCAATACAGATAATGCTTGAATTATAATAGGGTGGTTAAAGTTTGTAAAGTCCATAAATACAGTTACAAAATACAGTAATAAAAGGGAACACACCTACCTGGAGTTTCTCAGGACATGCCAACAGTGCTTCTTCATATCTGAAGAATAATCAGTTGTAAATGAGCAATACTGTTTTAAATTACTAACAAGCCTTCCTCTTATTTTTGGCTAATCTGCACAAACAGGAGTTGCGGAGTCCCCAGTCTTCAGGAGCCAGCATGCCCACTAACACTGGCTTAGCCAAGGGCAGACTTGATAGGAAGCAAAGTGGAAAGGTAGCAAGCACTCATCTGAATTACAAATGCTGTGCACCAATCTATGATAAAAGACAGTTCTGCCCTGAGAACAGTTGGACTTTATCAGGAATTCATGCCTTGTATCACTTGATGGGTTTTCCTCAGTGGTACCTTACATGAGTGTGAATATGTATGGCTCAGTACCACTCAACTTGGGACCACTGCATATGAAAACACAAACCAAAGTATCAAATGACAAGTCTAGCCCATCTGAACTCTGTAAAGGCATACAAAGATACTGATAAAGATTAAAACACAACACACAGTCAACATTTGGCATTTATAACATTTTATTTATTTAGCTTTATGTTAAGTGACCAATCAGTAGAAACACAGCATCTCAACAAGGGAAGGAACTCTATATAAAGCATAAATGTTCAAATGAGAGCATAAGATCAAGAAAGAAAAGTCCAAGTAGGAGTTTGTACTTCAAGAGATAAACAATTTAGAAATACTTGATTCTTGTGGGTTTGTTCTTTCCTTTCTTTTATTATCCTTTTCTTTTCTTTTTCTTTTTGTGAAGCTGGGGATTGAAGCCAGGGTCTTGCACATGGTAGGCAAGCATGCTAATGCTGAGCTATATCCCCAGCTCTTTTTATGTAATTTTTCACCATCATCATCATCAACATCATTATCATCATCATCTTGGTTTTTAGAAACAGAGTCTTCACTATGCAGTTCAGGCTGGCTTTAAACTCACTATGTAGCCCAAGCTGGCCTCAAGCTTGTGGTGATCCTCCTGCTTCAGCCTCCCGAGTGCTAGGATTACAAGTTTGTTGGCACCCCGGCTTATTTTAAGACAGGGTTCCCTAGTATGGCCTTGAACTTCTGATCCTCCTGATGCCTCAGCCTCCTGAGTAGCTGGGATTACAGGCATGTTCCAACTGTGCCCAGCTAATCTTATACATTTTATTTTGTGAAAAAATTAAATAAAATTTCATAAGAAAATTATCATAATTATTAATGATGTACTGTTATCTTCAAAGAAGTTACTCAGAGTATAAGATATAAAACAAAAAGATTCTTACAGAAATGAAACATCATAACATGAATCTTTCTTTTCAGTGAACTAAGATTAAACTAGTACTGTAGTATAAATGAAAGCAATTAGCATATATATTGAGATATTTTTAAAACAATGGAATTTGTAGTTTGGGGAAGTACTGGAACTTCTCCCTACTTCCTATTTATCTCCTACTTTGTTCTTCATTTGTGTTTCTCATATAAGAGAAACCATGTGATTCTTGAACTTGTGTGTCAGACTTATTTAACATTATCAGAAAATTGATACAATCCAAATTTCTTTTTTCAGGCAAAAAATATAATGGTAACAGGCAAGAAAGCTGGAGAAGTAACAACATGGTGGCTGGGGAAGGTCTTTCTGAAAAAAATCACCTTAAATGAAATGTAAGTGATAAGAAGGCACCAACCAGGCAAGAAGGCAGCTAATACTAAGGCCTCTGCCTCAAGGAAGAAGCGAGCTGGGGTTGTTTCAAGAAGGTCAGCAGGCAGGAGGATATACCTTAGAAAGAGGAGCAGAGGATGAAGTCAGAGGCACAGAGATTAGGAAGGGCCTACAGGTCACAAGGGGTCTAAAGGCTGAAGGAGAGCTAATCAAGTCAGAGGACTGGTGAGAGGATTTCTGGATGCCTAAAAACAATCACTCTGCCAACTGCACAGGTTAAAGGAAAGTCAGAAAAGCTGATGACCAAGGTCAGTGAGTGAACCCCAAGAGGTGGCAGCAGCTTAGACCAGGGCCAGCAGTAGAACGGTAAGTGATGAAACTAGGAACAGGTATACATATCGATAGCCTATACTGTATAACTTTATACACATATATTAATGGATCATGTCCCATGGGAAAAATTACTTGGGAAGGGAAGGGGGGGGTGTATCTGTACCAAATACATACATTTTTGTGGTCATTTTTCCTTACATGATATAACATAACAACAATTTAACAGCATTTACATTGTACTAGGTATTATAACTAATCTAAGGATTATGTAAAGTATAAGAGAGAATGTGTATGGGTTATATGCAAATGGAGAGAATGTTTACAATATATGTCAAAGATGAAGAACTAGTATTCTCAATAAACAAAGAACTTAAAATGTGAAGAAGTTAGAGGCTGGGAATGCAACTCAGTGGTAGAGTGCATGCTTGGCATACTGGAGGACCTGGGTTCAATTCTCAGTACCAAAATTAATTGATAAAGTAATTAATTAAAATAAAATCTGGAAAAGATAAAGTGACCAAAACTCCTACATGAAAATGGATAAAAGATGTGACAGCGCAGTCCATAAGAGGAAAAAAAAGGCTGATAAATATTTGACAAGATGTACAATTTTATTCATAAGAGAAATCCTAATTAAAACCACACTGGGCCAGCGATTTAGCTCAATGGCACTGTACCTGCCTCACAAGCACAAGGTCCTGAGTTCCATCCCTGGTACCAAAAAAAAACAAAAAACAAAAAACACCATACTGACATGCCACTTCTATCAGATTATCAAACATTTTAAAGCTTGATATTATATTTTGATGAAGCCATGAGAAGAAAAGGTATTCTCATATGTTGCTGGTGAAAAGGCAAAATGGTTCATTGATTATGGAAGGGGATCTGCCAATAGCTAATAAAACTACCTATGTCTTCACATTTCAATGTAGCAACTTCACTTTTAAGAATTTACCTTGAAGATAAACCTCCAACACGTGCACAAGTTATTCACTGCAGCATTATTTATAACTGCAAAATACAAGAAACTTCCCAAACATTCTAATGTAAGAAACTGGTTGAATAAACTATGATACATGCATACACACTACGGAGCAATATGCACTATTTAAGAAAAAAGAGGAGCTGGACAAGTTCATGCCTGTAACCCCAGGCCCTGGGAGGCTGAAGCAGGAGGATTATGAAGTTTAAGACTTGCTGGGACGACTTGGCAAAACCCTGTCTCAAAAAATAAACAAATGGGTCGGGGATTTAGCTCAGTGGTTTCACTGCCTGCTGCGCAAGTGCAAGGACCCAAGTTCGATCCCCGGTACCGAAAAAAAACCAAACAACCCCCCCAAAAAACAAAAACAAAATAAACAAATGGCCAATTGAGGCGGGGGAGACTTTGAGGAACCAGGAACAACAGCAATCCAAACATGGATCAAAGTAGCGAAGGATGTACAAAAAAGATTAGCAGTGTGAATATTGACAAACTTACAAAGGATTTTTCACAGATAGAAAAGAAAATGATAGAAACCAGTGGAAAAAATAACATACTGGAAATTCAGGTGGAAAAGAGTACCTCTTTATTAAAAGTAGTGCAAACAAAGGAAGCCTCAATTAAAAAAGAATGTGCTGCTCTTCATGATATGATAAAAGGGCTACAACAGACCACTGAATATCAACACAATTTGAGAGATGAAAATGAACAACTAAAACTAAATGCTGATATGACAAGGGAAGAATAATATTGCCAAACTTGTACATGAAATGAAAATCAAAGAGGAAGAACATAAGATAGAAATAAGCAAACTTTATCAAGATATACAGAAAAAAGCTGAATCAAATGAAGAAAATCACAAAGATCTAATAAAGAAAAAGGAGATGGAAATCTCAGAGTTAAATGCAAAGTTAATAACTCAAGAAAAAGAAAAGCAAAATGAAATAATCAAACTATAGCTGGAGTTTGATGCCAAACTAGCAAGAGTTCAGATTAAGTCAAAACCATATCCAGATGCTACTATTTCCCCACAGAGTATCTACAGAAGGAAGCTTCAACATCTTCAAGAAGAAAAAAAAAAAGAGATTGCAGTTCTTCGTAATACCATTCACAATTTGGAGCAGTGCCTTTCTATTGGCAAAGATTCTCACCTTAAACATAGACAATTTTGAGTATAACAGTAAATTCATTAATTACTATTTACTTTTTTTAAAAGCAACTGAAAAATTCACTTCCATTTTCAATATAAGTATACTGCCTAAATAGCCTAAATAATAAATGAGACAGCTTTAAACATTTTTATTATTGAGTTTATTTAGACAGATCCATACCTTGGCCAATCACCTACTACATTCTTGCTTAATGGTATTATCCACAAAGGAGTCCAAGTTTATAGGGTTTAGTTTACCTATTAAACCATCACTGACTATGGAAAAATAAATAAATAAATAAATAAACAAATGTCTGGGAATTTAGCTCAGGATTCAATCCACAGTCTGTCTCTGTCTGTCTGTCTGTCTGTCTCTCTCTCACACACGGAAGGTTTACAAGAACTGATGTGCAGTGATTTCCAGATGTTAACTGAAAAGCAAAATAAAGTATATAGAGCATGCTCTCTTTTGTTAAAAAAAAAAAAGAGGAAAGGGCCGGGGATTTAGCTCAGTGGTTCTGCTGCCTGCCTTGCAGGCACAAGGTCCCAAGTTTGAACCCCTGTACCAAAAAAAAAAAAAAAAAAAAAAAAAGAGAGGAAATAAGAAAATAGGTATGATAATCATTCAAGAAAAAATTGAAATCTATAAATTTCTACTGATAATAGATAAATGGATGATTGGATAGATGGAGGGAATTGGAAGGGATTAACAGAGGAGAATGGGGGCTCTTATTCATACACTATCAGCTACCAATTCTATAAATGGAGCACTAGAAATGGAAAATAACTCACCCCTACCTTCCCCACCCCTCATACCTCCTGCTGAGGATCAAGCCCAGGGCCCTACAAATGCGAGGCAAGCAGTCTACCAGTAAGCAATATCCCAGCCTTGAAAATTGACCATTTTGTAACCATCACAGAAAAAAAAAAATCCAAGGAAGAATCATCAGTCTAGCAAAATGACATTACATATCATTAAAATTAATTTCATCTATTTCTTTTTATTTTTTAAAGCAGTTCCGACTTAAAATTTAATATTACATATCCATATATATCTACTATACATTAACATATCTATTGCACAGTGCTGATAAAAATACAATAATATGTTTTTTCCTTTAAAAGGTGCTGATCTCTTAAACAAGTTATTTCAATACTAAGGAAAAACACCAATTCACATTAAAGATCCTGACTCCCCTAAGATGATTTCAATCTTGAAAATAAAATAAATAATCAGGTCTTCTTAAGCATAATTAAGGGAAAGAAAAATTTAACACTGAGGAGACAAAGAGTTCTTTACTCGTGTTAAGTAATTCCCTAAATAATCAAAAATGCCATCTATGGGGCCGGGGATTTGGCTCAGTGGTTTCGCGGCCTGCTGTGCAAGCACAAGGACCCGAGTTCGATCCCCAGTACCAAAAAAAAAAAAAAAAAAAACAAGGACCCGAGTTCGATCCCCAGTACCAAAAAAAAAAAAAAAAAAAACATGCCATCTATAGTGAATTTTCTGGAAAGGGAAAAAATACAATCTAAAATTGTGAAAACATCAAGTGAAAGGAGAGACCACAATTCTTACACTTTTGTTTTCTGTATGAATAAAAAGCATTTTCCTCATCAACTCACAGTGTCTTATAAATAAAGCCATTAAGATGGACATGGTGGCACATACAATTGTAATCCCAGTACTCTGGAGGCTGAGGCAAGAGGATGGCAAATTTGAGCCTTGTCTGGGCAATTCAGCAAAATGCAAAACAAAACATAAAACTTTGTCTCAAAACAAAAAATACAATTTAAAAAGTGCCAGGGACATATCTCAGCACAAAGACCCTGGATTTAATCCCCAGTACCACAAAAAGAAAAATAAATAAAATAACCAAATCCATTAAATATTTATTTCTGCTATTAAGGAGTTTACTAACTAGACACTACTAACAATGATGATGCGTCCAAAGTGGTTTTTTTTCTATTTTAAGACTGATTAATAAACTTTCTTAAATTCTAAAATTCAAGAAAGCACTAAAAGAATAGATCTAAAATAGACAAAACTAATTTTTGCTTTTACACATTGTCATAGGGATTGTATACAGGAAGGAAAAAAAAAGGGTAGAAGTGAACTTGAATATGAAGATTATATCAGGATAAAGAAAGATCCTTAGGACAATTTGCTCTGTAGTTTAGTAGACCAAATCTAACTAGGCCAAGTGGAAAAAACAACAAGTCAGTAAGAATTCCCTAAAACAGCAACAATGAGGAAGAAAAACCAAATGTAGGTTGCCAGAAGGTACAATAAAAACAGCCACCAGTATAATCTTGGGCAAAACACATAGGCCCATTTGTTTTGGAAGCTCAGAGTCAATTGTGTGGGAGGACGCAATTAGAAACACCAAACTGTTGCACAGTACAGATTTTCATATTCTCCCTTCCAGTGCCTCCTTAACTCTATCCTATACTATATTCCAGGAAAATGGTTTTGACTTCTAGACAAAAATCCCCTAGTAAAATACAATGCCTACCACATGAAAGGATCCATTTCTGCATTTGAGGCCTAAAAGCCTCACTACTATAAGGCCCATGGATAGCTTTGTGTACACCTCAGGTCACAGGTCAGGTTCTTTTGACGTGGGTGGAAGTAGGCAACTGCACAAACAGCTGCCATCAAGAGTTCCTTGTATAAAAAGATCCAACCCACATGTGGTGCTCACTGTCCCAAAATCCCAGATCTATGGTAGAACTTAGTGGCAGAAGCTGTGCGTGATGGCACACACGTGTAATCCCAGCACTAGGGAGTCTGAGGGAGGAGGAACACCATGGGCTACATAGTGACTTCAAGGCTAGCCTGAACCACATAGCAAGACCCTATAGATAGACAGAGAGACAGGTGGACAGACAGACAGGTGAGTAGATGGATGGAGAGATAGAGGCAGGAGCTTAGCCTCCCTCCCAGAGGGGACACTTCCCATCCTGCAGGTATAACCCCTCACCTGCCTCCCATCTCACATTCCCTTCCCATGGTTAGCAATCAAGAGGCCAGATCTCAGCAGAAAGGCCAAGGCTACACTGTGGGAGGAAATGCACGAGTGAAAAACCTAAGAATGACCGAGTCTAGTAATTTTTAGGCAGAACAAACACTTCTGATCCAGGGCTGTCATACCCACTACCTATGGATCACATCTTTACACCACCACAGCCACTTCAGGAGGCAGATGTTACCACTCCCTTACAAATAATGCAGCTATATCATACAGAGAAAAAGTAACTCATCTCAAATTACACAGGAAGTGTAGTTCAAACCCAAGCAGTCTGGTTCAAGAAATCGTAAGGGTTCACCTATTAATCACAAACACAGATTATACAGTTGAGGAAATTTTTATTTTTACAGGACATTAGTAACCATCTCCTTCACTGGTATTTTGACATGATGCAGCATGAAGCAGCTTTCCCTAGGAGGCTATTATCAAAAAAATTACTGCCTATACCAGTCTCATTCTCTTCAGCAAAATTACACCCAGAAGATAATGTTTTTTCATATATCTAAGTTACTTTCAGACATGATCAATTATTTGTCAGAGAAAAAAATGTTAAAACAAATTGCTAAAGGAAGAAAATGAAAAGTGCCATTATTCTGACAAACTCATTTTCTTAATAAAATATAATTCCATTAAATACTGTTTGTGTTTAGGGGAAATAAACTTACATTGAACACATTTACAAATCTTAAAAAAAAAACTTAGAGGACATTTAATCCAAAGTGTCAAAATGAAGATGATTCTAATGTTTTTCTTAGAAACTGCCTAAAAGCAAGATACAGCACATAAGAAAAACCACAAATGCTATCCCTAAGGGTGACATGAGATGAAAAACCATACCCCTGAACCACAATATCTGAAGATATTAAGACTTACAAGGAAAAGAATGGGAGAAGGTCAAACAAAGTCCTACAGAGATGCTGAGGAAAAGAATTCTTGAACTCAGGAACACAAGGCTCCAGGTATTGTGGAAGGAGCAGCTTGAGACCAGATGGTGAAAAGCAAACCATGGAACAATTGCTTTGGGTGAAAAGCAAACCATGGAACAATTTAGCCTGTAGTACCCACCCACACCCACACCACCAGACACCCACAGAGCCATTAGGGATATGATCAGGCAATTCTCCTTCATCCACATAAGGCACCGAGGGTTTATTCTTTGGTCAAAGTGAACTACAGAAAATAGTCTTGGTGACAACAGGCTAAATGAAGATAATGACAAGGACTAAAAACAGGACTGATGTTCTAGGAAGCCAAATTGCATACTGGTTAAACTAGTACACAATCTGAGGGTGTTCCTGGGTTCAGTTCTGTCAATCAGTAGAGGCCTTATTTTGGGCAAGCTGTTTCTCTTTTCTTCCTGTCTGTCTGTCTGTCTGTCTGTCTCTCTCTCTCTCTCTCTCTCTCTCTCTCTCTCTCTCCCTCCCTCATCACTCTCAGCAATTTACAGGCCCACCAGCTAACCACCCACACACAGAGATGCCAAACAGCTTTATAGTGTTTCAATTCTGAATATTCAAGGACCATTAAGCATTTAAAGGCCTCCTCTGAAAAATGGGAAAAGATTAAATAAAATCATCCTTACACACACTCAGATATAACTCTAAAAAAGAAACCTAAAAAAAAAAAAAAAAGCAGATCTAATACATACAGCAGAAAACTTACTTAAAACAAAGTAAGAACTGGGGCAGAGGATGCGAATGAGGTGCTGGACATGAAAAACATCATGGCTCTCACCAACCTAAATTCACTAATAGAAAGACTTGAAAACTAAAGTGAGGAACATTCTCAGAAGGTTAAATGAATTTTCTAAAACTCAGTTATTCTAAGGTTCAATATCTCACTAATAAGTTAGAGAAAACAAAGAAAATCCAGGATGCAGGTAGGGAATATTTGTCAAAAAAATTTTTTTTAATGTTTTGAAGTGAAGAATATTGTCTCCACCAAATGGGCCAATTCCACTAAGTGAAACAAAGATACTCTCTAAGGCCCACCATGAAGCTTCAGAATATCTAGAAAAAAGTGCAGATGTAGAAATGTACAAATTAAATTTCTAAAAAGTCAAACATAATTGGAATAACCAAATTTACAAAGTCCTCACAGTGTGCCAAACATTAACTCCTTTATGTACAGAAACTCATTTACTACTTATGCAATGTGCTTGAAAAATAAAGTGAATATTTAAATTTATTTTTTACAGTAAAATTCAGTCATTAGTTCCCCTCAGAATATTCCTCCTTTGCTGTGAACACACATATCCCATCACTCTTCCCACTTTGTGAAGCAGTTCTGAAAGTCCTCTTCATGTCTAGTTGCATTATCATGTCTGCCTCAATGTCCTCAATGGATTCAAAACATTTACTTTTCACAGCCATTCTGACTTAGAGAAAGATCCATAAGCTGCACAGTGCCAAATGAATAAGGTGGATGAAAACCCACCATAATATTTTTATGAGACTGCCTTTCTGCTGGATGGCATTCAACAGCAGCATTCATTATATTTTTCATCATCTTGTAAAGACACAAAAGAGGACTTCCAAACTGCTTCAGAAAATGGCAAGAATGATGGGAAAGGGCCAGGAATTTAGCTCAGTGGTTCCGCCGCCTGCCTCGCAAGCGCAAGGACCCGAGTTCGATCCCTGGTACCAAAAAAAAAAAAAGAATGATGGTATATAAAGCCAGGCATGGTGACACACATCTGTCATCCCAGCATGGGATGGCTGAGGCAGGAGGATTGCCGCAAGCTTGAGGCCAGCCTGAGCTACACAGTTAGTTCAAGGTCAGTCTGAACTACAAAGTGATACTGTCTCAAAAAACAAAAAACAAAAAACAAAACAAAACAGAACAATGAGATAAGTGTGTATGAAGGAGAGGGTATTGTGAAGGGAATTAATGGCGATATGTGTTTACTGTAATAAACTTTGGCGGGGATACAAGGGTTGAACGGGACCTTCCTCTTGCAAGACAGGCAGCAGTACCACTGAGCTAAACCCCCCGCCCTGTAATAAAACTTTTTTAAACACACACTATATTTTTTTCAGCCTTTATATAATCTACAACAAATCCTCTATGAGGAAAGTATTATTTATAAATTCATTTCACAAATTAGAAAATTATAGTACAGAAAAAATAAATAATACACTTAAAGTCATGCCAGTACTGAGTGATAGAGCTAGGTTTCAACTGCCTCTGGCTCAGGTCCCTAAACTGTTATGTTTCTCCATAACAACTCTAGAAGTCTGAAGACAATGGAAAAAATGCCTTCAAATTTTTTAAGGAATCAACTTAGAAAACCATTCACAGCCAAACTAGTGATTAAGAGTGAAGGCAGAGTCAGACATTTTTAGTGATGCAAAGTCTTAAAATCCATGAGTTTCAAATTCTTTCATAGGAAGATACTAAAGACTGTTAACACCAAAAAAAAAAAAAAAAGAAAAAGAAAAAGAAAAAGGAATTCAACTAAGACAGGCACAAGATTCAAAAACAAGCAATCTGGTAGAAATAAAGGGCAATGGGAATTACCAAACTGATTATGGTAGAAAGAGAAAGGTTCAGGAAATCAGGTGAGCAGCAAGCCCACTGAGCAACCAATCCAGAAAGCAATCAGAGGACAAAGGACTCCCAGACAGAGGTCTTCAGCAAGAAAAGACTCAGAACATATAAACATTATCTAACTGGTCGAATTATATAGAATTATATTGAAATGTATGAAGGTATTACAATAAAGAGACTAACCACTGAAATTAGATAATTTTTATCACAAGGCCATAAAAGTTGAATAATAAAAGAAATACATATAAATATATCCCCTACTTGGCTCCTCTGGGGACAACAATGCCATATTTTAAAGAACATAAACATTCATAATGAGTTAACCAATTATTATGATATAGTAATATTGGGAAGATTAAGTGGTTAGCCAAAGCTGAGTTAAGTTACCAAGAGAAAATGAGAGGAAAGCTAAAAAAACCTCATCTGCCAAAATGAGAAGTCAATAAAGTCCTAAAACTAATTCATCAAAAGGTTAAGACTGATGAACAGCCAAGAAGAGAGGTAGGCAGGGAAGAGATATGAATCAGAAGACTGTTATTTTTCATTACTAGCATTTATCCATGTGTAATTATTAGTGTGATAAAAATTAAAATTAGCTCACACTAATGATAGCCAGGAAGTAAAATGAAATTATGACCTACATATAAATCAACAGTCCCATTTCTGACTCTTTGCTAGAAAAGATTGTTGTTGACAATTAGAATTAAAAAGAGTTGTTTCTCAAACATCTTGAGGTTATAATTATCAGCTACACTTAAGCAGACAGGTTCATTCATACACTATCACGATGCTATAGTACCTTACACATATATAACCAATGCAATCAACTCTCAGTTATCCACCGGGGTGGATAAATGAACTGAACAAAATTTTTATACTCAAATTTGATTTTTCAACACTTCTATTTTGAATATGACATCTTCTAATAGTCTTGGAATACAATCCAAACCAGAAGTATTATATTATTCACCTCACAAACATCTACTACTGTCGTTTTCTGTAAGGACTATTTATGTCTGGCCCCACCCACTGATCCAGTGTTGCCTTCCATTACTCTCCAACATTTCATCAAACTCTTCAGTGCCCAAAACACTTGTTATGGTCACTTATACATCTGTTTCTCTGCTCCTAATAGTGCCTCTTAAATTTACTTTTTTTTGTTGCTGTTTTTTTGTTGTTGTTGTTTTATGAGACAGGGTCTCCCTATGTAGCAGTCCAAGATGCCGTCGAATTCATGGTGATCTTCCTGCCTCAGGGCCCCAAGTGTTGGGATTACAGGCATGACCACCAAGCCCAGCCCCTTCACCTTTTTGAAGCAGTGTTTTACAGAGGAAAAACACAGAGATATGAATTAAAAATCCCAGGAATCTGCCATCATCTAGCTTTATGACTTTGGACAACATCCATAATGTCTGAGCCCCAGACTCTTCACATGTATAACAGGGTAATAAAACTGTTAAGAGTTGTTACGAGGGCTAAAAAAACCCCAAAGTAATGGACATAAAGCACATAGAAAATTATGGACATATACAAAAACTCACCAGCAACAGAACATTATTTCCAAAAAATGGTATCTATCCTCTGATGCCAAGGTCATCTAAGCTAGAACAGTACCTATTTCATTATTGTAAAGGCAAAGCTCAGCGGTTTCTAGCCTAGCATAGACCCTCAAATGTTTACAGAACCAAAATGAGTTTCAATAACTAGGCCATTCTCCAACTCTCACAGGCAGCTTCTCCAACTATTCTGATTCATAGCACATCATTCTCTGACCTACTATACTGCTCAGTAGTAGATCAGCCCAGCACATCTACCACCCACTTTTTAAGGCCTGAAGGCAAAAGAACATAGACTCATCAGGAAAGTGAAGTTAACCCTAGCTATGTTCAAGGAACTTAAAAACATTTTTTAAAATGTTAATTTATTTATATGTTGCTCTGTTCTCTGACTATGAAGATCCTTTCAATTAGGTTTTATTACTCAAGAATTTTTTAATAGTAAACGTGAAAAATAAAAGTGGAATATCCACTAAACTCTAACAGGTACATTTTATTTATTTAAATTCTTCCCCAGGATATGAAATTAGGTAAGCTTCCATTATTCCTTTCATTCAACACAATTAAGTTTATTTGCAAAAAGTACAGGAAAGTCTGAGTGATTATGGTTTTTCAATTCCTATCTTTAAACATTATATAGTTTTTAATCTGCTAAGCAGATTTGCCAAAGCCCCAATCACTACTGAAGCCCAAGCTTCTCATATCCCTATTACTACATGGAGGTGACCCCCCACCACTATACTCTCTCTGAACTGGACAAACCTAAGCAAATAGGGCAAGTGTCCATTAATGGACCACGTAAAGGCACGGTAGCTATGGTCACCTAAAATGTTAAAATATACTCACATAAATGAAGGTATTTTAAGAGAAGAGTCACATAAGATGAGTCATTAACACCAAGTCACTAGTACATTATCTTTAACTCAGATAAATCATGAATACATCCCAAATACGCTAAGCACAGACACACGTATGCTGTGTCTGGATACGTCAAATTAAGAAAGCACTCTGGTTAAACTTTCTGTCATTGAAATTAGTCAAAGCACAGAATAACTAAATAAATCAAATACCCATTAAAAACTACACACAAGAGGCCGGGGATTTTAGCTCAGTGGTTTTGCCACCTGCTGCACAAGTGCAAGGACCCAAGTTCGATCCCCGGTACCAAAAAAAACTACACACAACTCAAAGGACAGCTGAAAGGTACAAAAAAAAAAAAAAAAAATCACTGCCTATCCTGAAGGTGATTCTGATCCAGTGCAGGCAAAAATGTGTTCCATTGCAGGTCCTTCTCCTTGTTAGCCAGGCTGCAAAAGCACCTTCCTGAGGATACCGGAACCGGATCTGACAAGGTAAGTACAGTGCATGCTGAAGTTGGGCCTTATCTCACAAAAAAGAAAAGAAGCCAGAAAATGGCTTACTCTTCTTGCCTCACCGAGAAAAATGCTGTATAAATTCGCCATCTCAAGGCCTTCAAAGACTTCTTTACCATACAATCTCTAGTTAGGCTCATCCTTAATTCCTTGAACTCCAGGCTTTCTTTCTGAACTTAACTGAAATGCAAATGGAGGAAGATACAGCCAAGTATATACCTCACTTTCACTGCTAGACTGTAGAACCTGTGAGGTGCAATCTGGAATTTCTTTTGCTCCACAGTAGTAAGCACGCATAGCTCCTGGACTAAATGTGTGCTGAATGTATATTATGTTCTTAAATCTAAACTGAAACAAAACAAAAATCAAGAGACAATGTCTCTGACCCTAAGAGTCAGAACAGTTACTGAATTTCCAGGGATGAGGCATTATCATAAGGACTGAGAAGCAAGTAGAAGTTAAATAGCTGGGGTACTTTGACTTATAAACATGACACTTTCATTATTTTTAAAGCCCTTTCAAATGTATATTATCACACAGAGTCTCTCAAGACTCTGAAAGAAAGAATTATTTTAATTAAGCAAAAAGACAGCTTCAATGAATTTGGAAAAGACCACAGGAGCTAAGTGGCAGAACCAGAACTTCTTGAGATCAAGAAACACTAAAGGAACTAAGACTTCTCCCTTACAGCCATCATTATGCTGTTATAGGTGGTAATCACAAATCTACTAAAAGTCACTTTCTACAATTTATAAGGAAGATACAAATTTTTTGGAGTTTTTGCTGCCTTTAATCCGAAATAAGCCAAGTTTCCTCATTAGAATTAATATATATTGCTACATATGTTAAATCTGTATAAATATTTTTAAATCAACAAGGGTTTTCAAATCTCCCCTAAGGTAGCTGGGCATGGTAGTGCATGCCAGTAATCCCAGCACTTGGGAGGCTGAAGCAGGAGGATCTCAAGACCAGCCTGACTGCACAGAGTGAGTTCAAGGCCAGGCTGAACTGCAAAGCAAAACCTTATTCAAAAAAAACACAACAATCTCCTCTAGGTTTAAGCAAGCAGTCACTTCAAGCTCAAAACAAGGAGCCTGAAGTCTGAGCCCTCCACAGCAGCTCTAATCTCTTAACAGAGAGCATTAAAAAAAGCCTGCGCTTCAACTGCAAAAAAGCTCATTTTTTTGTAATCTGGAAATTCTCATTCTTTCTGGAATTGTGATACAGGCCACATAGTGTTTAGGAAGAAGAAAGATAATTAAAATACCTTAGAAACACACTTATTTGAAAAACTAAATAAACATTCTTAGGCAGAGCCCCTCCTCCCCATCACCATCACAGTTACATGGTAGAGTTTAAGTCAGAAGATCTGTGAGGAGGCTTGTACTAGGAGTAGTGGTGAAGAAAGAGGAGACAAGTGGCATATTTCAGATAAAATTTGGAAGTCAGGTACAGTGGGAAGTCTTGCTCATAACTAGACTTGGGGACAAGGAATACAAAAGGAGATTTCTAAGTGGGAAGCTTGGCTGACTGGCTGGTCTTGTAACCATATACTGAACCAGGGAAAACGGAAGTGGCACCAGGTAGGTGGTTGAAGGGACAGTTGAAAAAGGGACAGTTCTGTTTGGGTAACATATGGTTTACGGGGCCTACTGACTAATGTTCAACCTTATACTGCATATATCTCATGTATCAAGTTGGACAATGCAGTCTGAAACCAGAGAGAGAAGGAATATGGAGATATAAATTTGGAAGTCATCATCATACAGGGGTGTTTAAACCAACTTGGATAATCTAAAAACAGATATACACTTGGTGTTTTCTAACATTCAAAGATGAGGGGTGAAAAGCAGAGCTCCAAAGGGTAGAAAGAAAGTAGAGACCAGAAAGGTAAAATAAGAAAACCAGAAGAGACTGGTTTTCTGGAAAGAGAAAACAACATTTCAACTCCACTGGTGCCATAAAGACATCAAATGCAGTAAAGAGACATGTAGGTTTAGCATGGTGTTATAGCTTGTATCTACATGTCCCCCTGAAGGCTCAAGTGCTCACAGCTGGGGCTTTTCAGGGGTGGATAGATTTAGGGTATGTGATACTGGGATGAAGGGTGTATGATACTGGATTAATCAATCCACTAATCAATTTAGTATGTTCTAGGTATCAATTATGGGAAAGCCCACCCCAGGTGTGGGTGGCACCATCCAATAGGCTTGTAGCCTGGGTGGAATAAGAGGAAAAGCAGAAGGAAGGATGCTGCTACCTCCTACCTACCACACCATGTACTGTTTCTCCTCTGCCATGCCCTTCTGGCTTGCCAGCTGACTTGGAGCCAGCTGGCGATGGAATGAAACCTCTACAAACTGTGAGGTAAAATAAACCTTTTTTTCCTTTAACTTTGAGTGTTGGGTATTTTTGTCTCAGCAATGCAAAAATAAGAGACATAGTAAGGCTTTTGGGAAGACTATTTTGGTAGAGTGGGAAAAAGCCATACTGAAGTCAGCTAAAGAGATAAAGGACATTAAAAAAGTCTAAATAATCCCAGCACTCTGGGAGGCTGAAGCAGAACCACAAGTTCAAGCCCACCCTGGGGAACTCAGTGACTTATCAAGGCCCTGTCTCAAAATTAAAAAAGGACTGGGGATAAAGTTTAGTGTGAAGGCCCTGGGCCAAAAACAAAACAAAACAACCAAAAAACCCAAGTAACATTCTAAAAAATGGGAAGTTAACAGACAAATTTTCCAGTAAGTTTCTACCAAATCATCAACCAGGTAACTGCAATAAAGCATTCTAAGTGCAACCACAGAGGTCTGTTGGTTGTATGCAAGAGGTGGGGCATCAGAAAAAGTATCTTAGAGAACATATACCCAAATCCAAGAAGGACAGGTGAAACCACTGTTGTAGTCTCTATAATGAAACTAATTCTACCATATTTGCATGAATGCCTGTCTACTCTTAAGCCAAGAAAATACTGTTAAAAAGATCTGTACTAACCTTGCATAATTTACATGACAATAATACCTATAAGAAATTTTCTAAAAAACATTCCCAAGTAATTATTTTCTGAAATAACTTTTCCTTCTGAACCATAATACTCCTTTTGAAAAGCTATATAAATACCCAATTGAGAAAGGACACTTCTAAAAGAAAAAAACTGATCTTTATATGAAACTAGATCACAGCTATGCTTCAGAGTAGAGGAACAATTAATCCTAAGAAAGTATCACTTCTCAACCAGTTATGAAGAGTTGGGAGTTCCAGCAGGTAAGCACACATCCATCTTTCTTCTAGAACATCATTATCAAAAGTTTCAAAGATACCCAGGCATAGTGGCATACAACAGTAGTTCAAACACTCTAAGAAGCGGATGAAGACTGTAAGTTCAAATACATCATGACCAAGCAGGCTTCATCCCAGGGATGCAAGAATGGTTCAACATATATAAATTGCTAAATGTAATATATCACATAAAGAGAAGGACAAAAGTAAGACTGATCATTTTGATAGATGCAAAATGAAAAAACCTTTGACAAAATCCAACATCCATTTATGATTTTTTTAAAAAACACTGAAGAAATAGATATAGAAGGATGTTATCTCAATCTGATAAAAGTCATTTATGACAAACTTATTGCCAACATCATATTAAGGGGGGAAAAGCTGAGAGCTTTTCCTCTAAAATCAGGAATAAGACAAGGATGTCCACTAATACTATTCTGGCTCAATATAGTACTCAAAACATCAGCAAGAGCAGTCAGACGAGAGAAAGAAATAAAAGGGATGGGCTGGGGATTTAGCTCAGTTAGCGCCATGCCTGCCTTGCAAGCTCAAGGTCCTGAGTTCAATTTCCAGTATGGCGGGGGGGGGGGGGGATATGTACAGGAAAGGATGAAGTCAGGGTATCATCATTTGCAGATGACATGATACTCTACATAGAAGACCCAAAAATTCCACCAAAAGACTCCTAGAGTTAATAACCAAATTTAGCAATGTAGCAGGATACAAAATCAACACACAAAAATCAATAGTGCTCCTGTAAACCAATAATGAACTTATTGAGAAAGAAATTAGGAAAAACTACCACTCACAGTAATATCAAGAAAAAATAAATATTTAGGAATTAACTTAACCAAGAAAGTGAAAGATCTCTACAGTGAAAACTACAGCACTCTGAAAAAGGAGACCAAAGAGTCATCACAAAATGGAAAGATATCCCCTGTTCCTGGATAGGCACAACCAATATAGTCAAAATCACCATACTTCCAAAACTGATAAACAGATTCAAAGCAATCCCTACCAAAATACCAAGAGCATTAGTCACAGAACTGAAGAAAACAATCCTAAAATGTATATGGAACCAGAAGAGACTCAGAATAGCAAAAGCTATTCTGGGCAACAAGACCAAAGCAGGAGGCATCACAATCACGGATTTGAAGTTATATTATAAAGCTATGGTGATAAAAATGGCATAGTACCGACACAAAAACAGGCATGTGGATCAATGGAAGAGAATAGAGGATGCATAAATAATCCCAAGTACATTCTCCTATTTAATCTTTGACAAAGGAGCCAAAAAACACACACTGGAGGAAAGACAGCCTCTTTAATAAATGGTGCTGGGGATACTGGTTATCCACATGGAGAAGACTAAGTCTAGACCCCTACCTCTCACCATGTACTAAACTAAATTCAAAATGGATCAGAATATTGGAAGCTACAGTAGAGGCTTTCCTGCTGGCTCTGAAGACCAAATGCACATTGTGGAGAGGCCACCATAGCAGGTCCAATGAAGAGCCAGTAGGGTCCAAGTGTCTCAGTCCTACAATCCCAACAACCTGCATAAGCCTGGACAAGGATCCTGAGCCCCAGAGGTGCTCCCAGTCCCAGGTGGCACTATATCTCCAAGCCTGTGAGATACTGAGCAGAAAGAAGCCAAGCCACACTATGCCAGGATTTCAGACCTTCAAGCACTGTGAGACTTGAAAAAGGTGTTGGTTTAAGCTATCAAGTTTGTAGTAATTTATTACACACTAACAGAAAATTGTATCTTTTAAAAGAGTGACCAGACCAGGGATTTAGCTCAGTGGTTTTGCCGCCTGCTGTGCAAGCGCAAGGACCCAAGTTCGATCCCTGGTACCAAAAAAAATAAAATAGTGACCACCTAAAGTTATAGTAATATATTTATTTGTGTATGCACCCACTGTTGTATGACAGTACCTATAAAACATAATTCTTGGCACTCATTATTTTTAAATAAAAGTTCAAACTCAAAAGAAGGTTCTTAGTAAATTAAACTCAGACTAGGAAAAGGAATATCAAAATACTTCTGGCTTCACAACTAAAACTTTCACACCTTGAGGGTGGGGTATAAAATGGTACAATCACTTCAGAAAACTATTTGGCAATAACAAAACTGTCCAACTGTCAAACCTCATACGCCAATACCGTGACTCAGAAATTCTACAGAAAGACATGCATTGCACACAAATATTCACGGGAGTGTTGGAATAGCCAAAAACTGGAAGTAATCCAAATGTCTACCAACAAAAGAATGGAAAAATTATGGTAATCTTCCTTTGATAGAAAGTTAACATCAATCAAAAATAAACTAATAGTACCCACAACAAAGATGATTCTCACAGACACTATGATTAATGAAAGAAGCCATACACACAAAATATGCAACAAAGAATGTAGATTACCTCTCACTGGGGCTGTGTTATGACATCAATGTGTCTTGCCAAAATTCACCTGAAAATTTATACCTCCACCCTGATGGAATTAAGAGGTATGGACTTTAGAAGGCAATTAGATCACATGGACTCTGCCTTGATGGGTAGGATTAGTGCCCTTATAAAACAGGCTTGAGGAAGGTGGGTGTGGTGGCACATGCCTATAATCCCAGCACTCTGGAAGCTAAGGCAGGAGGATCCCTGTGAGACTGAGGCCAGCCTGGGCTACACAGTTCAAGGGCAGGCTGGACTATCTAGCAAGACTCTGTCTCAAAAAACATAAATAAATAAAAAGAGGCTTGAAGGAGGATGCTATCTCATGGACCAACAAGAACACACTATCTAGGAAGCAGAGAGCAAATCTCCACCAGGCATATTAGTCAACCTGCTAGAGCACTGATCTGGGACTTCACAAGCTTCAGAATCATGACCAATAAATTTTTGTTGTTTTAAATTATCCATTCTAAGGTGTTCTGTTACAGCAACCAGAATGGACTAAGATGGAATATAAATCTGGGAAGGAGAAAATAGGTCCTGCAACAGGTGCTAGAAGTGTTCTATATTTTGATCCGGCTGGAGCTTCCATGGGTATTTGTACATATAAATCATCACTGAGATGTAAATAATATAGTAACACTTAAAATGTGTGTTACAGTAGTTTGCTCAAAATTCATATGTTGAAATCCTAACCTCAAGGTAATGGATTAGGAACTGGGGCCTTTAGGAAGCGATGGAACTGGTGCTCTCCTGAAAGGTCCCAGAGAAACACTTGCCCTCATTCCACCAAAGAGAAAACATCACTGTACAACCCAGAAGAAAGGCCCTACCAGAATCTACCATGTTGGCACCCTAATCTCAAACTTCCAAAAACTATGAGAAATAAGTTTATATGTTAATTAGCCACCCAATCTGTAGTACTGTTATAGTAGGCTAAATGGATTAAGACATATAATTCAAAAATATTCTTGGGGCCGGGGATTTAGGTCAGTGGTTCTGCCGCCTGCCTCACAAGCGCAAGGACCCAAATTCAATCCCCAGTACCAAAAACGAAACAAAACAAAAACAAAAAAATATTCTTGCTCCTCTACAACAGCTTTTCAGTAACCATAAATGACATTTTAAGATCCCTGAAATAGGCACTGACTACTTATATGAAAACACCCTGAAAAAAAGTAAACAATGAAACAGGAATACTGTCAAACTGCTATACAAGTACATATTTGCAACAATATTTACAAAAAAATTATCAGTCATGGTCTTCTTTTAAACATAGTGCTTGGGCCGGGGATTTAGCTCAGCCAGCGGTTTCGCCGCCTGCTGCGCAAGCGCAAGGACCCGAGTTCGATCCCCAGTACCAAAAAACAAAACAAAACAAGGTAAACATAGTGCCTAACATGTAAGCTTTGCTCAGTAAATTTAGTTGAAATTCACAGTAAATTTCATAGACAATACCACAGTTTCTGTATTAGAAGACCAAAGAAATCTGTATGTACAAATACACACCATAATAACCTCAATATAGCAGATCTCATAGGTGGGAAAAATTATGGCTGCTGTCCAAGTAATGACTTCTTTTCACCTCCAAGAAATATAAGTCAAGTGGTAAATCCTCACCAAAGAAATGCAGGTATTACCTGGGCAAGGGGAAGGCAGCACCATTTTTATTTTCACAGTGAGTCTTACATGTTGGTAGGGGCAACTCTTTGCTTTGGAGACTTGAACATGAGAAACTCACCCCTACTATGGACAGAAAGTACCCTGGCCTCCCTGTCACTGGGCATCAGACAGGCAGCAGCAACTCTTAGGCACAGAGAGGAAAACATGGGTGTGGAGGACAAATGACCCATTTAGGTCACACACAGGGCACTGTGGCCACCTTAGCATCTTTCCTGCTAGAGCACAGGAAACAGAATTCAAGAGAATGAGTCTCACTAACAGCAAGACTAAGAAACTGAAGCAAAAGAAGTTTCAAATGCAAGAGGATCTGAAAAGACAACTAAAGTTACCAGGCAAAAAACAAAATAAAATCACACCTCACCTCACTATTGTGGCCCCGCAGGTTGAAGTTTATCCTCTGTGGAGTACTTCTGTCCCTGCGACAGTGGCTGGAGGTAAAAGTCACCCCCACTACACCTCGCCCATTGCCTGTGGCCAGCCAGCCTTCCTCGTAGTAACGCCTCCTACACACGGGCTTCTCTTTCTCACTCTTGGGAACACGACCCTTCCAGGACAGGCAGAGGATGTTGGAGTCGCTGCAAAGCACAGGTCCATGTTCTACTGCTGCATACATACTTTTTTCAATGAACTGTTTTACTTGAAAAATAATGCTTAATGCTGAAAATTTTAAACCAATTTCTTTCATTGGTTTATTTAATTTTTATGGTTGACGTGCTTGCTCCCCCCGCCCCCTTTTAATTAAGACTGACCTGGAGCTAATTAGAAGAAGGTCAGTATTTTATAAAGATCCACCAAATGCATAGTGAAAAAATTCCTCTATAAAAGATGATGGCAGTCTGCTAAGAAAAGGTAATGCCTAAAAAAAACATGGGGTCCATTTTTATTTTCAAGTCCTTAGAGGAAGAATACGCTGATCCTTTGGAGAAAGAGCATCATTAATAAGTGGTGATCAAGAAACAGATTTCTTCTTTTTTACTCAACTTAGTTATTCTCATTCAGCCTGAGATTCCAGTTTTGTGTAATGTGATTCCAAAGACAAAGAGTTTCAAATACAGAGATTTCAAGTAACTTAAGGCTTTTTAAGAATCCCTCAGCTGGAATTTTCTCTTCAAAAGTTCAGATGTAGAGACAGAACATACAGGATCATCTTCTAAAGCCACCCTCTGGCATGTTTTCTGAACTAGACAAATTTCTGCTGCAAAAGCTGAAAAAGATTGCATAAAGGGAAAAAAAGGCACACAAACTGTGCAAAACAGATCAGAGTTTGTGCAGACAGCAGTCCAATTTTAGGAAGAAAAACACTCTTCCTCACTGTTCAGAACCAGAAATTTCCTATCTTAATGCTGGGCCCTGTGTCCCCGAGGAACGCAGGGTTCCCTGGGACAATTCCTCTGCCAGCCAGCAGACCCCTCAGTGCCATAGGGGCTAAAAAGCAAGGTCAGCAGAGGCAGAGAAAAAAGCTATTAAAGCAGACCAAGTATTTGCCTTAAGGTAATCCTAATTCTGCTGACTAACAGAGTAACACTCTTGTTTCTTTTGCTGGACTCTTTCTCACTTTCCAGTTACTTCTCCTCTTTTCTATTCCTAAAGCTCATGTGCTTTTTCATTTCAATGAAAAAAATAATCTCAGCATTAAGTCCAAATCTTCTCATATGCAAGTGTTCTTAGACTCAACACAGCTGACAATCCCTCTAACCATACACCCAAGCTAGTATCAGAGTCCCCAGGATTGCACCATTTCCCTAGAGTCACTGTGCCAATGGGCACCTTCTTGTTCCCATTCAGAGCTTGTTTCCACAGCCTTTCATCCAGGCAAAAGGAAGCTTTGCTTGGGTTTTCCTTGATGTTTACTTTTGTAATTATTGGTTCCAATTGCTATTTTAAGATATTATCCTACAGGTGCAGAAAAGGAAAATAATAAATTAAAATCCTCAAATACAGTTAACTGAAAAAGGCAAAGTGATGGAATCAGTTCAATGTTCAGACTTGTCCCATCACACCTGAACTTGCTTTCCTTCAGTAACAACCACAGTAAGTTACTTTTCAGTCCAGAATTTTAAACTCTGTCCAAATCATTAAACCTAATAAAAAATAAAGTGAAAAAACACTGCATGATCCCACCTGCAATGTTGAATTCACACTTCTGTGATCACCTTCTCATTTATTTCCTTCTTTAAACTGGAGAGGTATTTTTGAGGCTTAATCTATGCAAATTTTTTTCTTCTTTTTGCAAATTCTCTTTACCCATGAAGGCCATATGGAAAATTGGCCATTAGTGATATACTTTTCTCCCTGGGCTCCTGCGCCCAGAAGTGTCAAGTTGCTCCATCTGATTCTTAAATTAATTTTCATCAGTTGAAAAACTCCCAAATGTGCACAAGAATGAGCCTGTCTTCTCATGTAAATGCGTATATATAGAAAGAAGGTTTCGAATATACATAGACACAATCTTCAACTGGCACTTGAAGCATTTGTTTTCCCAGTTATTTCAGGAACCATCAGGCTGATCTCGGCTTGAAGGCCTTGGAATCTTACAAATCTGTAAAACAAAAACAAAGGATATAAAAAAAAAGAACTTAAAAATACTGAAGAGTAACAGTTCTAATAGAATAACTGTTATAACTGAAACTGGAGACCCATCTTTATGCTTACAATCTATCAAATGGAGCTACTGACTGCACTGACAGGTAAAATTAAAGTAGTAAAAGGATATGTCCCCATGAACTTCGGGAAAACATACCAGTGTTTGACTAGCATGTACTATAGTATTAAATTTGCCTGTGGCTAGGCATTATCTGAATAAAATCATTATCTCCATTTTCTGCATTATACTGTCCTAATGCTGTGGGCCCTAATGTGCGATTTTATTCCACCAAAGGCCATGGTCACTGTTTAAACTGGCATTCTCTAAAAGGAAACTCAAGAGGCTAGACAAGTACTCAATTGATATTTTCCCTATCAGTTAAAGATAGTCCAGAGGACACAAAGCAGCAAGGCCCTCTGAAAGCCCTCTGACCTTGACTGTTGGCAGCTGTTTATTTAGCTTTCAAGTTGTTCATGAGCAATAAAGTCCTAGACAATCTATCTCCAGCAAATCCACCCTTATCTTCCTTCCTACTGCTTGAATTACAGCCTCATATCACATCCTCTGCAAAGACTGCAAGTTTGTCTCTAACTTCCCCTCTCCCATTCTACAGGGCTCTCAGAGTAAACTTTCTTATATGCAGCACAGAATTTCCAGACGCGGAAGAGCTAGAGCAGGGCCAAGGTGTCTGCATTTCTAAAAAGTTCATGAGACATGCTAATTCTGCTGATCAAGAGAACCTTGACCACCACTGGCTTATGAGATGAAGTCCCAGCAAGATCCTCTCATAAAAACTACTTTCATAATAATACTAGGACAAGTTTTGCTGTCTTGTGTCACATTTCTATCAATGGTGTAAAAGCAAGTTATCAAATTGCCAGCTCTAGTACTAACCAAGGGAGGAGGACTATTGCATCAGCAGTCCATAAATTTTTTAGAGTCAGTTTCACTTTTGAATGTACTTAATCCATTGTTAAAAAGTATTAGTTTTTTTGAGACAGGATATTGTTCTGATGCCCAATCTGGACTCAAAATCATGATCCATCTGCTGATTCAGCCCCCCAAATAATTGAGAATACAGACACAAACAACACTACACCTGGTAGCAGTAAATATTATTAATTTGATTAAAAATTCACTAAATATTGATCAAGTTCATAGCTTTTTAATATTGTTTCCAAATAGTACTTCTAACGACCACTGAAGTATATGCAATCCCAAGAAAAAGCATTTGTGCTGCAGTTTAAGTTGCAAATTTAAGTTGGTTTTTATTTTCATGGTATACCACGTTTACTGGAAAAAATGATAAATTATGGTTATTCTGGTTTGGGTATTTGGCAGACATTTTCTTGAACATGAACAAAGTAGGCCCCTTACTACAAGGAAAACAACTGACAATATTTGTTACCAATGATAAAACTGAGCTTTCAAATTAAAATCAGAATTTTGGAAAAATCAGCGTATGTCATTAAGAACTTAATAGCGTGGGCTGGGGATTTAGCTCAGTGGTTTTGCTGCCTGCTGCACAAGCGCAAGGACCCGAGTTCGAACTCCGGTACAAAAAAAAACAAAACTTAATAGCTCACTAGAACTTAAAGATATTACTCATATAATAAATGTATTATTTTTTATTTTGTATTTTATTCTGTACTGCTATAGTCTGGATATGGTTTGTCTTCTAAAGGTTCATGTACTAGAAGTTTGGTCCCTAATGTGGCAGTACTGAAACATCGTTGGACCTTTACGAGGGGGGAACTAGTGGGGGTGACTGTGTTGTGACCAATATCATAAAGGGATCATTGTTGGTCTTGTGCAGTGGGTTAGGTCTCATAGGAATGGATTAGCTCCTAACAGAGCAGCGTGTTGTAAAACAATGAGCCTGACCCTTTCCAAATTTCTCTTGCGTCCTCTGTTGCCTTGGGATCTCTCACAAGTGCTTCTGAAGGTACATAATGCCATCTACCATGTTATGACAGAGCCAGAGGTACTTACCAGAGGCCAACAGATGGAGCTACCCAATTTTAGAGCCTCAGCCTCCAAACCTATGCATGAAATAGACCTTTTACTTTATAAGGTACCCAGTCTCAGGTATTTTGTCACAACACAAAATAGACTAAGACATGTCAATATCTGAAAGACTCACATCCTTGGTCAACCAGTATTTTCCAAATGTCCAATGATAACAGAAATTGTACCTGAATAAAAGATCCATTCAAGACAAAAGACAGATGGATTTTAATGTAACCAGGTATGAAAAATTCATTGATATATTTCAAATTCTATATTGCAACTAACCTTTAGAAAACTACAACTTGTTGCATTTTGGTCTAATATCAAAGAAAAATATTCAAGGTTATATGAAAAAAATTATTAAAATACTCTTTTTTTAACTATTTGTGCAAGGTTAGATTTTCTTCACATACTTCAACCAAAACAACATAATGCAACAGATTAAATGCAGAAGTAAATATGAGTACCTAGCCCTTCCAATAATCTAGACATTAGAAATAACTGCCCAAATATAAAATAGTATATATCCTTAATTTATTTTAGAAAGTTATTTTTCATAAAAATGTTACTTATGACATTTAATGAGCTTTTAAAAATTGGTAGATTCTTTAAAATGTCTCTTTTCGTATGGTATATATCAATAGTCAACCATATAAACAACAGCTCTTTGGGGTTTTCAATAATTTCTTATGAATTAAACAAAAATAAAGGGGCTTGACATCAAAAAGCTTAAAAACCACAGATATGTATATATAAATCTTTAATGATATTAAAGTACGTACGATAAATTTCTATAATAAAAGCTCAAGCCAGATATGTTGGCACACACATGTAATCCTAGCTACTAGAAAGGCTGAGGCAAGAAGATCACAAGTTCAAGACCAGTTGACAATTTGGTGAGATTCTGTCTCAATGTTTTTCAACGTTGTGTGATGTAGCCCAGGGGTAGAGCACTTGGATAGCATGCATAAGGCCCTGTATATCATCTCCAGTGAGGGGGGAGCACACAACTCGAGATCTTCATTATATATATTCTTATGGGTTTTAACCAAACTTTAAAAATATCAGTACTTTTCTCTTTTTTGTGACAGGTTCTCATTATGTAGTTCAAGCTGCCCTTGAACTTATTATGTAGCCCAGGCTAGCCTCAAACTCAGGAAAATCCTCTTGCCCTAGCCTCCTAAATGCTGAGATTAAAGGCATGCACCACCACACCCAGCCTCAGTGCATTTGTGTTGAGACAAAAATGGCAGATTTTAATTATAAGAAAAACATGAAATGCTACTTTATTATAACTCAAAGTGGATAATAGATACAAAAATCTAACAACAAAGAAGCACAATCCATCATCCTAATTTCTGAAAGGCTGGAGCCAATTTTTGTACTGCCATGGGTAATGTCAAGTACTCTTCCATTCTGCCTTTCTCGTGGTGATGGGAAAATGGGGGTAGTTTCTGAGGGATGATAAGATTGTTAAATCAACACTAGGTAAGGGGGCTTGGTATAAAAAGATTAAAAGCCAAGTAACCAATTGAAAGCAGGAACCTGAACAGATATCTGTACACCAGTGCTTAAAGCAGCATGATCCATGAAAACCAAAAGGCAGAAACAATCCAATATGGATAAACAAAATATGGTATTATACACACAATGCAACAGAATACTATTTAGCCCTAAAAAGGAAGGAAATTCTGATACATGCAACAATGTGAATAAACCGTGCAGACACTATGGTGAAATATGCCAGTAACAAAACATAAATACTTTATGGTTCCATTTGTATGAAGGACCTACGATAGTCAGATTCATGGAGAATGACTCTTGGGCCAGGGATTTGGCTCAGGGGTTCCACTGCCTGGCTCGCAAGTGCAAGGACCTGAGTTCGATCTCCGGTACCACAAAAAAAAAAGAGAGAGAGAATGACTCTAACTAGAAGGGTAGGTATCAGGGGTTGAGGGAAGGGGAGAATGGAGAGCTGGTGTTTAATAGGTACAGAGTGTCAGTTTTGTAAGATGAAAAGAACTCTGGAGGTAAAATGGTCATAAAACAATGTGAATGTTCTTTAATGCCACTAAACTGTACATTTAAAATGGTAAAAACAGTAAATTTAATATTATGTATCTTTCACCTCAGTTTTTAAAAATCAGTTAATTTTTGCTAGGGATTTAGCTCAGTGTTTTCCCTGCCTGCTGCGCAAGCAACAAGGTCCCGAGTTTGATCCCCGGTACCAAAACTCAGATAATTTGGGGGGGGGGGTGGCACTGGGGATCGAACTCAGGTCCTTGCGCTTGCATAGCAGGCAGCAAAAACACTGCGCTAAATCCCCGACACTAATCAGATAATTTTTTTAAAAGAAACTTTTCATAAACCTGTCAACAGACTGAAAGTAAAACCTCACCTTGTCATGAAAATTGTAACACAGGCCTCAGAACAACATAAGCAATACTGATTTCTGTATTCCGGCCCAAACCTGCTTCTAGAAATGACAGCTGATTTTCAGGACATTTCTATGATCAGTGAAAAACCCATTCCTGCTTTTAAGAGGCTATAATCTTAAACCAAACAACAAATGTGCCTGAATGAATTACTATCTGAAGGACTGGAGGCCAGTAAACAAATTTCTAAGACCCTTCTTACCCAACTTTCCATTTTATCCTGACTTAATAGAAAAATCAAGAGTCCAGAATTTGGGGGGCTGGGGATTTAGCTCAGTGGTTCCAGTGCCTGCCACGCAAGCACAAGAGCAAGGTCCCAAATTCAATCCCCGGTACAAAACAAACAAAAAACAAAACAGAATTTGGGAAAGTACAACTTAGAGATGGAATGGTACATTGTTGAGAGAATAAAATCCTGCAGGAATTATATACACACTTGAATTAATCAAGTCTTAATTGAACATCTTAATGAATCAAATCTTAATTGAACATCTATTACACAAAAGGTCCCTGTGCTGTGTTCTCCGCCTCTCTGGGCTCCGATACACTGCTTTCTAACTTGAGTTATTTTGGTTATGTGATACCCACAAATATTCACTGAGTCTAAGGCAGTCCTAACTGATCTTTAATCAGTTTCATTCAAATACTAGTTCAAATTTGCCTTCAAAGGCTGTTTTTGTCCCCCGCCCCCGCCCCCGGTACTGAAAACTAAACTTAGGACCCTTCCACTTGCCAGGTAGGTGTGGTGTCCCTAAGCTATGTCCCCAGCCCTCAAAGACTGTCTTTTAAGGCAGGGATACTCTCAGCAATCACTTGTTATCTGCTATGTACAAACATATGAAAATGCCTACATTGGTGAAAAACTGTAATGCCACTGCTAACATAATGGGGTATAATAATAACTATATATATATATATATATATATATGTGTGTGTATGTATTGCTCTCATTCTTTATCTCTTAATTCTCAAAACATGCTAGTGAAATAAATATGTATAGATGGTTATGTCCAGGATTATTCCAAAGATTCAATTATGTAGTTCTGAATCATTTTCCCACTGACTTACACTATAAATTTTAGATACACAGTTGACACAAAGTTCTGTTTTGGTTCAGAACACCACCAGCTCCTTTGATGAAGTACATAGAAGCCCTGAGCATGTGAGCATCATAAGGGTCTTCTCTACTTGTGAAGAGCTATTTCTGTATTTAATTAAATTGCCCATTCACTATACACCATATTATCTATGAGAATATGTTTTACTCCAATTTGAGCACCACTTGAAATTTCAACTAGTAACCATGTACTTAAGTTTGCATATGGCACTGAGCATGGCACAGTGCCTCAAATGGGGATTTTTTGTTTGTTTTTTTGGTGCTGGGGATCGAACTCGGGTCCTTGCGCTTGTGCAGCAAGCGGCAAAACCACTGAGCTAAATCCCCAGCCCTTCAAATGGGTTTTTAAGGAAGTTGGAAGCAGTAAATACAGACTGAATTGACTGAGGTTCTCTATGTAAACACCATATCAAAACCAGTCCTGCCAGACATTTAGCTCACTGATTCCGCCGCCTCCCTCACAAGCGCAAGGTCCCAAGTTCGATCTCTGGTACCAAAATAGCAAAAAATAAACAAACAAAAAAAAACAGTCCTACAAACTGAGGATGGAGGTACACACCTGTAATCCCAATACTATGGAAGCTTAGGTACACAGACCACAAGTCTGAGTCTAGCCTGTGTAACTCAGTGACTTAGCAAAACCCTGCCTCAAAACGAAAAATAAAAGAAAGGGCTCAGTGCAAAGGCCCTGGGTTCAATCCCCAGTATCCCCCCACCCCAAAGAAACCACAGCCATCCAAAACCAGCATCTCCTGAAACCCTTAGTCTGATGGGCATCATACCTTATGTGAGTAAAAGAATCCAAGAGTCCACTACCATGTTCAAAGAAATACAACAAGGTACATTTTCAGAAGTTACTATTTATTTTCCATGCCTGACTTCACAAACCAGTTCTAAATGAATGGAGCTTACAAGACAAACAGCTTTACCACTACTAGTTTTAAAGAGAGCGAAGCTAGATACCTCTTAAGAGTTAGCAAACCTGAAATTTAGATGTTAAAACACTATGCTATCACATATGGATTCACTAATATCAAAAGTCAGGTATGTTAATTTTGAGAGTAATATATATATTTGGGAGGGGTACTGGGGATCAAACTTAGGACCTTGTGACTGCACAGCAGGCAGTGAAACCACTGAGCTAAATCCCAGTCCCAGAGTATTATATTTATCAAAACAAAAACTGAAAACTTGTAATATACAGTGTCACAGTGCACAGAGAAAATAAGACAGTAATTCAATAATGTAATAAAAAAGACTTAAAATGCTGCAAGTTTTTGATTATTCATCAATTTTACTTTGGAATTTTATCATAGGAAAGTAATCTTGGATTGTGTAAAGACAGTTATAAAAATTTTGCCACAGGGCCAGAGATTTAGCTCAGTGGCACCACGCCTGCCTTGCAAGCGCAAGGTCCTGAGTTCGATCCCGGTCGCCCCCAAAAAAATTTCCACCACAGTATTTTAATAAGAAAAAAGTCTAGAATAGCCTATACATCTAAAATGAGATACTAGTTCAACAAATGTTGATAGAGACATAAAACAGAATACCACACAAGCCAGCCGTGGTAGCGCATGTCTGTCATTCCAGCACTTGAGAGGCTGAGGCAAGAGAATACCCATAAATTCAAGGCTTGCCTGGGCTACACAGTGAGTTCAAGGCCAGCATGAACTACATGGTGAAACCTTGTCTCAAAAATCAAAAACACAACAACAAAAACCACCACACAAAGAAAAATACCACACAAGCACGGATAAGTATACTTTATGAGTATGAAATGGAAAGATACTCTCAGCAACCTAGTAAGTAAAAAGTGAAATTACACATGATACTTCCAGGATGCTCAGAAGGGCCTGCCCATTATAAATAACCGTATCTTGGGTAAATAACACACAATCATAATTTTTAATTGCTGAACTTACAGGAAAGTAAGGGAAATCCCTAAGGGAAACACATACACATAACCATAAGAGAAAGCCAGGGTCATCTATGGAACAAATACAGACATAGGCCCTGGAATTAGAATTAGCACGACAAATCATCACAGTTTGCTCAGAAATATCCCACTGTTATCACTAAAAGTCCCATGTCCCAGAACACTGCTCAGTCCTAGGTAAACCACACAGTTTGTCACTCTACACATATCCAAACTTCGATCCAATTCCAAGGGGTGAGTGGGAGTGAGGATGTGGGACAATAGAACATAAGTGACACACTGAACAAGGCTTACAAGCTAAACCTCTCCTAGAAGATGAGCACTCCTTGGTGCTAGGTCTGAACAAATGCAAATTTTATCTGCATGCCAACATTCCCAATCTAGGACCCACATATAAGGTTCAATCAAAAATCTGCTGATGGGCTGAGGATTTAGCTCAGTGGTTCTGCCGCCTGCCTCACAAGCTCAAGGTCTCAAGTTTGGTCCCCCAGTACCATAAAAAAAAAAAAAAAAAAAATCTGACAAGCAAAAATTATTAAATACACAAAATAAATCACCACTTTAGGAAAAACAAATTTAGATCCCCAAGCCTTCAAAATTGGAATGTGCATAATCAGAATTTAAAATAGCATGGTTTAGGGGCCTGGGATTTAGCTCAATGGTTCTGTCGCCTGCCTTGCAAGAGCAAGGACCCGAGAGTTTGATCCCCCATACCAAAAAACAACAACAAAAACAAAACAAAAAACAACAAAAAACAAACAAACAAAAAAACAAATAGTGTGGTTTAAAACAGGCCTGATAGTGTATGCCTATAAAGCCAGCACTCTGGGAGGCTGAGGCAGGAGGATCACTTCAAGCCTAGCCTGGGCAATTTATCAACTTAGTGAGGCTCAGTCACAAAAAAAAAAATTAAAATAGGGGTGGAGATACCATTCAATGCAAAGGGCCTGAGTTGAATCTCTAGTACCCGCCACTCCGCCTCTGAAAAAAATGTTTAAAAGAATTAGAAAAGAAGACACTATCTACAATGTTTACAGGGAACCAAATAAATAAATCTTTTAGAAATAAGAGTGCTCACTAAAGAAGGAATAAGCTGAATTTAATAGCTCAAAAATTGTCCTTCACTTTTTTTAATAGCATAAAGGGACGAAGAAATAGAAATGTCAGAGATATGGAAGAAAATGGAACAGCCTGGCTGCATTGAGTGCAGATTGGGAATTGCTGGCCCAGCCTGGGCTCAGCTTCGGTGCCCCCACTTCCAAAGTCTATAGTGTCCAAGGCGCTCACGGGGTACGGCAGGCCCGGAAAGAAGGAGGGTGAAGCCCAGAGGACAAGAACACATGCGCAGAGGCCATGTCCACAGCCGCAGAAGTTATAAAAAAATCAAAAATTGCATTTCTGGCTCCCAGCTCAGAGGAGGAGGATTCAGGGTTTCCTTACCAATGCTCCCAGCACAAAGGAGGCTTCCCGGCCACCATACCATTGCTCCCAGGGAAAGGAGGTGAGCCACGCAGGCACCAGCAGCAC
>NW_004624929.1:1277199-1301437 GCF_000247695.1 Heterocephalus glaber
AAAGGAAACAAAGTCTTTGTAAATAGGGAGGGATGGAGGGGTTGAAGGGAGAGCAGGGGAAGGGGAAAAAATAAGAGCCAAGAGAGATTATGTAAAGATGCAAATTTCTAAAAATGAATGTCATTATATTGTATACCTAAAATGTACCAATAAAATAAATTTTTTTAAATTAGCAAGTCAATGAATAGACATTTCTCAGAAGAAGTAAAAATGACCAATAAATACATGAAGACATCTTCAACATCACTGGCCATTGGAAAAATGCAAATTAAAACAACACTGAAATTCCATCTCACTTCAGAAAGAATGGCTATCATCAAGAAATCAAACAGTAACAAATGCTGGCAAGGCTGTGGGTAAAAGAAACCCTTCCATATATTGTTGGTGGGAATGTAAACTAGTACAACCACTATAAAAATCAGTATGAAGATTCCTCAAAAACTAAAAGGAGAAATTCCATTTGACCCAGCTAGTCTCGTTTTAGTTATATTACCAAAAGAGTTAAAGTCCTCATATTACTGTGATACATGCACACATCTGTTTACAGCTGCACAATAGCTAAATCATGGAAACGGCCTGTAATACCCATCAACAGATGAACAAAGAAAATGTGATATTTATATTCAATGGAGTGCTACTCTGCCATAAAGAACAATAAATGAGGCATCTGTAGGTAAATGGATGCACCTTGAAAACATAATATTCAAACAACAACAAAAAAGAAAATATAATATTCAGTGAAATAAATCACACATACAGCTTAAATGCTGTATGGTTTCTCTTATACAAGAAACCCAAAATAAAAATAAAGAGCAAAATTTTAAAAATAGGAATTAGGGAGATCTTTTTTTTAACTGTATATCCTTTTATTGATACATTTTAGGTATACAATATAATGACATTCATTGTTGGAAATCTGCACCTTTACATAATATCTCTTGGGTTTTATTTTTCCCCCTTCCTCTGCTCTCCCTTCAACCCCTCCATCCCTCCCTATTTACAAAGACTTTGTTTCCTTTTTTTCACTTTCTCATATTAATTTCATTCCCTTCTTTCCTTTCCCCTAGCCCTCCCACTTCCCCTTCCCCTTTGCCCCTTTTCTATTTCACATTATCTATTATATTTTAGTCCTTATTTACACTGTCAGTTTCTCACACTAGAGAAACTATTTGGTATTTACACATGTGTGTCTTATTTATTTCACTTAAGAGTACGGCCTCAATGTGCATCCATTTACCAATAAATGTCTCTAATTTCTCATTTTTTATGGCTGAGTAGTACTCCATTTTATAAAAAATCCAGGGAGATCTTTTTTAAATGGGAAGAGGAACAAGAGATGAGGAAGGGGAGGGGGAAAAAAAACATAAATAGAGCTTTTGCAAATGGGAAGGGGACCAAGAGTTGGAGCAGAGAAGGAACAGAGGGGTAGAAGACAAAAAGAAAAAAAAATTGAGAGGTGTTTCGTACATGTGAAATAAACGAAAATGAAAAAAATTACTTTTAAATTAAAAGAAATTTAAACGATATAAAAAGAAAGCAAGTTTGGCCAAAACCACTGGCCCACACATGTAATCCCAGCAGTCTGGGAGGCTGAGGCAGGAGGATTGCAAAGTGCAAGCCCAGTTCAGGCAATTTAGAAACTTAGCAAGGTCCTATCACCAAATAAAAAAGGGCTGGGCACGTAGCTCAATGCAAAAAAACACTGGGTTTAATCCCCAATACTGCAAAAAGAGGAGGGATCCAGGGAGGGAGGGAGGGGGAGGGGCAAGGAGAGGGAAAGGAGGGGAGAAGGAAAGGAAGGAGAAAAAAAAAAGAAAGCAAGTGTGTGTGGTGTACTAGAGGATCCCTTGCATGGATGTCATGAGGATAACAATGAAAAACATGAAATGTATCCTGAAAAATTCAGTTGATTCATGACAACTGTGTGTCCTAGGGATGTACAAACATAACATGAGAAAATTAACTTCAGAATTTCAGTAGCTGTTCTTCCAAGAAAACACTGTCACCTCGAAGAAAATATTAGACACTGAAGAGCAGAGAAAAAGAAAATGGCTCAAATCTTCCTGTAAGCAACATTTCAATTAAGGGCTATAAGCATAGCTAGAGATAATGAACATGAGCTTTGGGCTCAGGCAATGATTTATATCATCTAAGTTCCCAGAGAGGATTTATATTCATTAATCAAACGCTTAGCTTTCAAAACTGTTTCTTCTAAAATTTCTATTTTCTTCAAGTTAGTGTCTCTTGCATACCTAAATCTGGAGATATATAGCTTGGCCTGGAACTAAAACAAGAAAGAAAAATCAACTGAAGTTAGCAGGAAAAGGTTACAGAACAAGAATAAACCCAAGGCAAATAATGAATAATTATATGCATTGTTGTTTAAAGCAACCTATCTGTATTAAAAACATGACACAAGGGCTGAGGCTGAAGCACAACAGTAGAGAGACTTGCTTAGCATGCATGAGGTTCTGAATTCAATCTCCAGCACCACACATGCCCAAAAAGGACTTTTTTTTTTTTTTGAGGGAGGTAGTACTGGAGGTTGAACCTAGGGTCTCTGCAGTGATCTACATCTCCAGCTCTTTTTTATTCTGAGACAGGATCTTTTGAAATTACCCAGACTAGGCTCAAATTTGAGATCCTTCTGCCTCAGCCTCTCAGAGTGCTGGGATCACAGGTGAGTACCCTAATGCTCTCCTCAAAAATGACTCTTTAGAAGAATAATATACAGGACTTTATTAAAAGCACATTTAAAAAAACACTATAATAACTTTTAAAGGAAAATCAGAAGGAAAAGAAATTAAAATGTTAATACTAAGTATAAAAAACTCAGGTTTAAGTGTGCTTGCAATCAGGGAAAAGGACGAATCAGAATAGCTTACATCAATTTTGTTATGAGAAGTAAGGAGGGTTGGGGATTTAGCTCAGTGGTTCCGTCGCTTGCCTCACAAGCACAAGGACCCGAGTTCGATCCCTGGTACCCAAAAAAAAAAAAAGAAGTAAGGAAACCGGGCCAGGGATTTAGCTCAGTGGTTGCGCCGCCTGCTGCGCAAGCGCAAGGACCAAAGTTCAATCCCTGGTACCAAAAAAAAAAATAATAAACCAACAACAAAAAAGAGAAGGAAACCATGTACTTACCCCAGAAAAACAACATTTTCCCTAGTTTTAATTTTGAAGGAAAAAAATTACCAATGAAGCACCACACAAGACCCATAACATAATATGAAGGATAATGCCTATAACAAAATGAAGAAACAGAGAGGCCGGGGATTTAACTCAGTGGCTCTGCCACCTGCCTCGCAAGCACAAGGTCCCAAGTTCAATCCCCGGTACCAAAAAAAAAAAGCAAAATGTAGAAACAGAATTCATAATTACTTCCTATAGCAAACATAAATGAAGGTTTAACAGGTAACTGGCAGAAAAGATTTTTGAGGGCTAAGGCAATGTATTCTAAAACATGCTATTGATAGCAGATAAGAAAACATCTAAATCTTTCTAAAAGTCATGACTCTCAAACTATTTAATGGATGTGAGGGCGATCTGGCTGCGACATCTGTCACCCCATTGATGGCCAGGGTTGCTTTGGCTGATCTGGCTGGCTAGGCGGGTGTCCCCTTCCTCCCTCACCGCTCCATGTGCATCTCTCCTGAAGCTGCGCCTCAGTCAGTCGAAGAGGACGACCTCCCCCGATAGAGGAGGACCGTTTCCTTGGTCAAGGGTATACAAGTAGTTGCGCTCCCCTGCTAGAACCTCCAAACAAGCTCTCAAGGTCAAACTACTTAACAAGTGAGGTACAGATTCTAAGGAATCCAAAGTCTGAGTTACATGTCAAATACCAGTAAAACACACAGAAACAAATGAGATGCTCTTTCTTTTTCCTGCCTATTTGAACATTCTTCTCAGACCACTTTCCAAGGTATCACAGCCCAACCTGGCCCCGTAAGATAAACCATTCCCCTCTAGATATTTGCTCAAAGATGTGGGTACACATAGTCTACAAAGAAGCTATTTTTCTTCAAATTTAACATAAAACATCTGCTATTCATTTCTTTTTTTTTTTTTTGGAACCAGGGATCGAACTCAGGACCTTGAGCTTGCGAGGCAGACGGTGGAACCACTGAGCTAAGTCCCTGGCCCATCATTTCTTTTTTAATATAATATTTTTAAAAATAAAGACCAACAAACTTATTTACCCACCCATCTGCCTAGTTAATTTGCTATACAAACACAAACATTTGAGTGTCTGACATCCCAGGCACTGTGTTAAGCAGTGGGAAAAATATGATTAAAACTCAGCCTTGACTTTCTAATTTAACCAAGTGACAGTGTTTCTTTCTCTCAATTTGAACAGTTAAAAATGTGTATTGCAAGATGAGTACATCTTTCAAGTATTATAATGTAAATTATCTCCTGCAAACCTGAAGCTGACTTAGGGCCTCAAACATGAAATTCTACCTTCAGTTAATCACCCAATGATGATGACCTCCTTAAAAAGAATCAGGTTTTCAGTTCTGTCCCTCAAGCCAAGAGTTTTTCAACAGCTCTGAAGTACAGAGCCCAAGCTTCAATTAAGGTGGAAATCAAATTGTGTAAAGGCTCCTAACCAGTTTTCTCCTTTGGTATGAAGCAGTTTTTAATTTTAATGAAGAACTGTATAAGAAATTGATCTTTACAATAAAAGTGAAATCTATATTCAGCAGCCATTTGTTTCCAAAGCTAAGAAAATACATTCCTGGTGAAGAAAACCAGATTACTTTAACCAGGGAGGAAAAAGGTGACAAGCTGGGATGGAAGAAAGGAAGGAAAGGAGGGAGGGAGGGATGGAGGAACGAAGGAGTAACATCACGTACTTGGCATGGCTTCAGTTACTTTATGATGTATAAGATTTCCTTTTCCTTTCTTTAAATGCATTATTATATTGGTCTTGATACCATAGTAAAATCAATGTTATATTATATTTCTAATTAAAATTTACATCAAGGCCTAACACTCAAGTTGATAAATAAAAGGAAACAGACAGAATATATGAGAAAAAACACAATGTTCTTGCTTACCAAACTGTCAATTTTGACTCCCCAGTTTTTGGGAAAGTAAAACCCTCACATTGACCATGATGCATTTCTTATCTAGCCACAGGGTTAATCATCACACTTAGCCCGGTCATAAAGAAGCATCAGCTCATTTCATGACATTATTCTGATAAAAGCACCTTGGTTTGAGAAATTACTTTCCAGGCAGAGAGGTTCACATGTTGCATTCCAAGACAAAAGCATGTCAAGTGTCCACAGCTGTCTGCTGCTTTGAGAACTTCATGGATGAGAGTAGGTCTGCTGTGTAGCTCAGTAATAAACAGGGGCACTGATACCACAGGGGAAGAGGGAGACAGGCCTGGGATACTTTTCCATTTAAGCTATTGTCAAAAGACTGGCCGAGGAAGTGGAGATGAACTCTTCTCTTTTTCTTTCTTTCGTTCAACATAATTATCTGAAATTAAACAATTTTTCTATCATTAAGCCATGTGTTAAGACTTTCTTCATGAATGCATATTGATATCAGGCTTCTAGTGCCAAGCCTAATATTATTTCCCATGGCATCAAGATCAGAATATGACAGTGAAGGGAAAAAAACATATCTTCTTTATATCATACTTGAGCTAAAATCATGGAGAAGTATTAATGAAGTTTACATGTGAATTTAACAGTAAGTTTTTAAAATTTCAACTAGATGGTAGAAAATATATGAGTGAAATTCTGAACAATTATGCTACAGTAATGATTATGCAGAACAATTGTTATACATTATCAAAAACTATGGCTAGTAAGTATTTTGGGTTCACAGGAAGTCTGTGTAAAGGAATGTTAACCTCACTCAGGCAATCTCTCTAACTACAGAGATTATGACATCACTTTCACCAGTTTTAAAACAGTGCCACGCCTGAAAGGTCCTTCAGAAGATTACTCACAGAAATTTTTTGTTTTGTTTTGTTTTTTGGTACCAGAGATCAAACTCAGGACTTTCCACTTACGAGGCAGGCGCCGGAACCACTGAGCTAAATCCCTGGCCCCACTCACAGACATTTATTAAAAGAAAAAATAACAGGGCCGGGGTTTTTAGCTCAGTGGTTTTGCCACCTGCTGCGCAAGCGCAAGGACCCCAGTTCAGTCCCTGGTACCAAAAAAAGAAAAAAATAACAGAATAAGTAAAATGATTAAGGAAAATATCTTACAACAGTCAGAGCAACTGCTTTTCTAAACCAGTAATACAAAAATTCAAATCAGACAAAAGATGTCATCAAAGTAACATTCAAGTTTTTTTCCAGGAAAAATCTAAGCATGTGCATTTAAAATTAAGCATTTTAGTCTTTCTACCATCTTTTTATGCCACCATGAAATTTCTATGAATGTCAACAATGTCAAGAAGAGTGGCAATGCTGGGTTCTTTGTAGACTGTGCTCCAAAGTCACTGACCAGTTTTGCACTGTGATGATGGAGTATGGGTACACTGACAAAGTTGAAGTCACCGAGGATCACAGAGCTAGGAAGACCACTGTAAACTTCACAGGCAGGTTAAACAAGTGTGGGGTGATGAGTTCCAGAGTCTATGTGCAACTCAAAGATCTAGAAAAATGGGAGAATAATCTGCTCCCAACCTGTCAGTTTCATTTCATTGAACTTACAATCTCAGCTGGCATCGTAGACCAAAAAGAAGCAAGAGAAAAACAGGAAGAAAACTCGCACTCTTCTTCTGGGGATATAATACATCCAAGTACCTACAAACCAGATGTGGCGTCACACACTTGTAACCCCAGGACTACGGGAAGGCTAAAGCAGAAGGATCATAAATTCCAGGACAGCTTGGGCAACTTAATCACTTCGTGAGACTCTGTCTCAAAAATAAAAAATAAAAGCTAAGGATAGACAGCTCACCTGAAGGGCCTGGGTTCAATTCTCAGTACCAGAAAAAAAAAAAAAAAAACAACCTACATACATACAAATAATTAAGTGAAACATCTCAATCAATTTGATCAATTAAAGTATAATGACAATCTTTTAGTTCTAATAATAAAAACATCTTTTGGAAAATACTATATCATGCTGGGCATGGTGACACATGCCTGTAATCCTAGCACTCTGGAAACCTGGAGCAGGAGCATTCCAAGTTTGAGCTCAGGCCTAGGCAACTAGGTAACTTAATAAGACTCTATCTCAATTTTTTTTTAAAGGTGGGTAGGGGTTGCTCAGGGTTCAATCCCTAGCACCACAAGAAAGAAAAGAAAGAAAGGAAAGGAAAGGAAAAGAAAGAAAAAGAAAGAGGGGCCAGGAATTTAGCTCAGTGGTTTCGTCGCCTGCTACGCAAGCGCAAGGACCCGAGTTCGATCCCCAGTACCTTAAAAAAAGAAAAGAAAGAGAGGAAGGGGGGGGCATCTAAATCATTTTTATGTGACCCCCCCAGTACCAAAAAAAAATAAGTAAAGTATGACCAAAAACAGTGTTTTTCCCCCTGTGTCTCATCTCTAAATTTTCCAAAACACTTATGAAAACAATGGAAGGAAAAGATACAGTGCTACAGTTGTTCTTTTTTTTTTTTACTGTCAACACAATTCATTACAATCTGAATCATTTAAGAGTCTCAAAGAAACTTAAAATGCAAGTTACTCCCACCACCACCACCAGGGATCATACTCAGGACCTTGGGCTTTCGAGGCAGGCACGGTGCCACTGAGCTAAATCCCTAGCCCCAAAATGCAAGTCTTTATCCTTCCCCAACACCTCATCTAAAGCAAACAAATAGCAGTCCTCTTGATAGACGACCAACAGATTTAAGATCTTATATAGTTCTGTCATTCTACATCTGTGATGATGAATTTAGCACAAAAGGAAGGGAGCCCACATCCACTTTTGTCTCCTGCGTGGGCTTTGGTACAGCAGCCCACACTCTCAAAGGAAGTGGGAAGAATTCCAGGGATTAGATGATGGGAGTTCATGTGATGGACTCTGAGTGAAGAAAATAAAACTGTCCCAAGCCAAACTTAAGATGGCCCAGGAAGGGCTGGGGATTTACCTCAGTGGTTCCGCCGCCTGTCTCGCAAGCGCAAGGACCTGAGTTCAATCCCTGGTACCAAAAAAAAAAAAAAAAGATGGCCCAGGAAGACCACAAAGATTACTCTTGTCTTCTGCCGCCTGCCTCACAAGCACAAGGTCCCGAGTTCAATCCCCGGGACCAAAAAAAAAAAAAAAAATTACTCCTGTCATCTAGATGCCAGGGGCTGCTGCAGGAAGGACTAGTTTTAGGATATTTTATTTGTATCACTGAAGTAAACACTCTACAGCCTAAAGCATCCTAGTATGAAGATCTGATACTTAAAATGCAGAGCTTCCACACAAAAGCCAGAAGTTAAGACTCTAGGCCACCAAAGAGTCAAGAGTAACCAAGTCTAGTATGACACTAAAGAAGAGACCTACCCACAAAACTTGCACTAAGTTCTCCCAATAGCTGGGGCAGGGCGGGGGTGGGGTGTGGGGTGGGGTGGATTGCCAGTGTGGCTAAGGCCCCTGGTGACTCTAATATAAATTTTCCCCATTAATTCACATACTGCACAGTGCAAGGCTTATTTAAATGGGTTATTCAAAACTGAATAAATATTTAGCCAGGTGTGGTGGTGCATGCCTATAATCTCAGCACTTGGGAGGCTGAGGTAAAAAGATTGCCCCAAGTTCAAGGACAGCTTGAGCTATTTAGTTAAAGACCAAGCTGAACTACATACTGAGACCCTGTCTCACAAAAAGAAAAATAAGTATTTCTAAAGAAGTAATGTCATAAATACTATTAATACTACACAAATTAGTCTACGAAAGTCACTTTACCTCACACTGTATTTTTTAAGGTACCAGGGATCGAACTTGTGACCTTGCACTTGTGAGGCAGGCGGTGGAACCACTGAGCTAAATCCCCAGCCCCTCCAATACTCTTTAATATCTACTAAGACATGTCATTTCTTAGTGCACCTGTCATCCCCGCTACTAAGAAAACTGAGGCAGGAAGATTACTTGAGCCAAGGAATGTGAGGCTAACCTAGGCAACAGAGTAAGACTCCCACCTTGAAAGGAAGACTGGTGAAGAAAAGAGGGAGGGAGCAAGAAAGGAAGCAAAAAAATTTCTCCAACTTCCTGAGGGGTCATTAAAGGTGAACACTGAGGAGGGGTAAAAGCCTGGCAAATCAACATCTGTAGACTATGATAACTTAGGCCCTGTCTACATGCATAATAGGAACATTTTGGTAGGCTTGCATAGAAGAAATGCTGCTCTGTACTACTTCTTCCCAATTCTTCCAAAAAAGGAGATGAAAGGATTTTATGGCATAAATGTACTAACTTGATACTATCTATATTGATTTACTGTTACCTGTATAAATTATGAGCTCAGGACCAAAGAACACCTGAAACTATCATGAGTTAGGGTCATGTTTACTCTTCCATTGTCAATTAAGAGCATGTTGTTTTTGTTGCTTCAGAAGAAAAATCTCTCTACTTTATTATCTATTAGCTGGGGCCCACTCTCATTCAATACTCTCACAGAATGACACTTCTTTGGAAGTCACAAGGTCTTAAATGAACTGATGATTGTCTTTTGCAACAGAACTACATTAGCCCAAATTCTTTGTGCTTACTACAGAATTTTTCATGAGACAACATTTCCTTGAACCACATCCTGGGAGGTTTGGTTGCTGAAAAAAGTAACAGAACTTGCCATTAAGATGGTAGTTGTAGGGTCAAGGTGTTTTCAAAAGAATTCCTTGAGAAACAGGGTTGCAATGGGTTATGGCAGGCATGGAGAGCGCTACAAAAATCAAGACTATGACTGTGACTGTACAGATGGCTAGGCTTGGTGTTCAATTTGCAAATCTATTCCATTTGCAACTGAGGAGATTCTGAGTTGGTGAGTATGATCTGGGTCTGAAGGTTGCCTTATCCAAAGGCCTCTCCAGGCAAGGAAGTGGCCAGGCACTTTGAGGCTCAACTCCTCCATAGGCATGTAAGCTCCAATGGACACTTCCTCCCACCACCCACGGAACTATTGGAGTTGGCAGGGATTAGGCACCACCATTCTACCTCTCCCAAAATTCAAGTACCGTGGCATAGGAGGAAGACAAATGAGACTAGAAAACAGCAAATATACTGCAATTGCTAATGTTTTGAACTCTTATTAGCTCAGGGTTCCAGGAAGTGGCAGAAGAGTACAAGCATTCCATAACCTAGGGATGGGTTGTGTCACAGGCTACAGAAGATTTGGCCCTTAGGGAACTCACAACACACTTTTCAACTGGAAAAAGTTAGGGTTCTAATGCTGTCTAAAATTTAACCTGTACTTACTCTTTCAATATTTACTGAACTCTAGCCCTAAGAAAGCTTACATTCTAATAAGAAAAGCAAAAAAGAGAGAGAGAGAGGAGAGATAAATGAAAGTCTAGGAGGCAAGACAGACTTTGGCACTGAGTGTAGGGAAAAAGACTGGGCCACTGCAGCCGGGGGTAGGTTTAGGGTGGGGAGGCCTTGTAAAAAAGGAGTTATACTTTATTCTGAGTGCAGTGGAAAGCCACTAAACAGGTTTAAGGGTGGACTAAAATGTGGAAAAAAATTTGGAAAAACACAGATTGAAAGCAGAAAGCACGGGGAGAAGGTTGCTGTGTTGATCCCAGTGAAAGTCAGTTATGCTGCACTAAGATGCTCTCTAGACAGAGGAAGCAGAGACCAGCCTGGAGGAATGCTTTGGAGTTAGAATAAAGGGAATTTTCAATGAACTAAACTGGGAAACGAAAAGGCATGATCATTACTTTATAAATATATTTAGGTAAATTGGGCTCAGTGGTACATGCCAGCTACTTAGGAGGCTGAGGCAGGAGGATCACAAATTTGAGGCCAGCCTCGGCAACTTATTTTTAAAAAGGATAGGTATGTAGGCTGGTGATAAAGAACCCCTAGGATTAATCTCCAGTTCTGCAGGAGGAAGGAAGGAAATTCAGATAACCACAAAGACACAGTAATGGTCACACTCAGTCTCTGCCAAGGGTATATTTGGAGCTCCACTACTTACTAGTTGAGGGACCTAGCACAAGTAACTTAATCTCTATGTTTCAATTTTCCTATCTGTCCACTACAGAATATAATTTTTACCTCATGGATTTGTTGTGAGAATGAGTATTTCTAATATGCTTAAAACAGTGCCTGGTATGCATAAGGTGCTATATAATTGACAATAATTAGCATTACTATTATCACTATCATCCTCGTGGTACCATTGTTAGGACTAAATAATTTGTGTTAATCCATGTAGTACTTCTAAGGCAGTACCTGGCACATAATAAACTCTCAGTTAAGTACCAGCTAGTGTTATTGTGAACAATTCCCAGTTGGTGGGGCCTATAACTGAGCTTAAAAAGAACAAGATGCACTGGGAAGTTGCTGTAACATCTATAGAAGGCTCTGAAATAGGCTCCATTTGGCACACTAAGTTTATAATATCTGGGAGACATCCAAATGGCAGGGTCAAAAGTAGCTGAAGGGCTGGGGATTCAGCTCAGTGGTGCCACTGCCTGCCTCACAAGTGCAAGATCCTGAGTTCGATCTCCGGTACCAAAAAAAAAAAAATTAGCTGAATACTTGAATCTGAACCTCTGAGAAGTTTGTACTGGAGATACTAACTTAAGAATCAGTAACAGGGCTGGGGTTTTAGCTCAGTGGTTCTGCTGCCTGCCTCGCAAGTGCAAGGTCCCGAGTTCAATCCCTGTTACCCCCAAAAAAAGTCAATATCATAAAAATGAGTTAGCCACAAAATAGGGTAAATTCAGCAAGGAAGAGAATGAAGTTGGAGGAAAGGGTCGATTAATATACCCTGTAGAACCTCAACATCCCATATCGGGTAAAGGTAGAAGAATCACCAGAGGAGTATGAGAAGAGTCAAGAGGGCAGAGGAAACCAACCAAGAGTAAACTCCTAACACCAAAGCAAAGTGAGAGCCTGCCAAGGCCAAGCTGGATAAAGATACTGGATGCAGCTACCTGATGTTATCCTTGATGCTGATGAGGGTATCTTAGCAACTTACATACTTATTTCAACTAGACTTTCATTTACTCCATGTTTATACAAAGAACATACATTCCAGGGAAAACATTCTGACCTCCTAGGTCAAGCTCCAGCAAGGTCCTGGGTTGGTCCCTCAGGAAGCAGGTCCTCTGTTTTCTCCAAAGGGTAGATACAAGGTTGGACCAGATTCCTAAAGCCAGGTCACGAGTTTCACATAAATCAAAGTCTGTAAGTTCTTTGTTAATATTTTAACCATGTACCAATTGCTTCCCCAGCCTTCTGGCGAAGATCAAAAATAAATACATAATAAGAACTGTGTATCTACTATGGTAAAGTTGTGTAAATTGAACTGTCACATTTCTGGTTCTGACTGCAACTCTATAAATTTGGGAAGCAGCAGTGCTTGAGAAGGGGAATCTAGAAGCTGATTGCCTAACTGTGAATTCAGCTCCAACACTTCCTACTTCTGGTGTAGCTGGAGCTGTATTATTTAACCACTCTAGGTCTCAGCTTACTTACCTGTAAAACGATTATGAGGAAACCTATCTCAGAGTGCTGTGGAGGATTTTAAAGAGCAAATTTCCATATGGTCTCAGCAGGAGGTCTCTGCTAGTTTCCTCTTCCCTCATCTTTCTCAATCTCCTTTGCTGTTTTCTCCCTGTGACTGGACCTGGGATTCTGAGGCTGTGTGTCTATCAGATCCTCTTCTTCATCTCTATCCTCTCCCTCTCTGAGCTTATCACTAAGCATATAACTAAGTACTGAAGAAGCATGAGCTATTAATTCCATTATCTTATGCAGAACAAAAGTTCTTAGCTATTAAGAAGATCACAGTCATGGTGGGGGGATAAAAAGACCCAAGCATGATGGCGCACACCTGTAATCTCAGTTACTCAGGAGGCTGAGGCAGGAAGATTACAAATTCAAGGGTAGCCTGGGCAACTTAGCAAAATCCTCTCAAGTTTTTTGGGATGGGGGGGGTACCTGGGATCGAACTCAGGACCTCGCACTTGCAAAGCAAGCACAGTGCTGCTGAGATAAACCCCCGGCCCATTTCTAAGGGGGTTTTCTTGTTTGTTTTGTTTTGTTTTAGTACCAGGGATCAAACTCAGGACTTTGCATTTGCAAGGCAGGCACAGTGCCACTGAGCTACATCCCCGGCCCTGTCTCAAATTTTTAACAATAAGATTTTTTTTAAAAGGCTGGGGATGTAGCTCAGCGGTAAACTCCTTGCCTAGAATGTGCAAGGCCCTGGGTTCAATCCTTAGCACTGCAAAAAAAAAAAAAAAAAATTACATAACATAAAATAAGTGGACCCTCAAGTTATTATTGGCCTTGACATACAAACAACTTGAGTTACGAGCAGAATGTCAGGGTTTTTTAACTTATGAACAAAGTCTTGAGTTAGAACCCAAATGCTGGCCACTTGTGCTGCCAGATGGTCTCAGATACAGATTTAAGCCTTAAAGAATTCTGGAAGGAACATTACAGCTTTTCTTGTGTGAGGTTAACTGAGAAATCCTGGGCCAATGTCTCTCTAAGGACACTGAGATCTGCCTGTATAACAGGAGAGAGACTTTGAAGGCTGTGTAAAGGAGCCTGAGCCTATAATTGACCAACCTGAGTTACAACTGGCCCTCATGAACGAATTCAGTTTGTTAAATCAGAGGTCCACTGTAATAATAAAGAAGGCTGTCAGAGAAAATGTTGCTGACCAGTGGTAATTCTAACTGAAAAATTCTATTGCTAGCCAGGGATTTAGCTCAGTGGTTCCACCGCCTGCCTCACAAGCACAAGGTCCTGAGTTCAATCCCCGGTACAAAAACAAAAAAAATTTCTATTCCTAGATGCCTGAAACTCATCTGCAAACACATCAGATGGTACCCAGCACCTTGAATTAAAAACTAGTGGATGCTGGAGATCTAATTAGCTCAGTGGTTCTGCTGACTGCCTCACAAGCGCAAGGTCCCGAGTTCGATCCCCAATACCAAAAAAAAACCCAACTAGTGGATAAGGCTTTCATTACTACCAGATTGTCAGTTCCCTGGGGGCAGTATCCACATTTGACTTGTAACATCACATGACCAGCAACTAGAGAACTAATCCCTTAGTACCTAATCCTTTACTCCTAAATTCTAGTTTAGAAATAAAAGATTCTAATTATTTTTTCTGAAAATACTTTTAAAGCCTCTACTCCACAGTTAAGTTACTCCAGTAAGTCTCTTTAATGGACCCATTCTTTTTGTATATTCCCTTTGACTTGCCTAAAGCAAATTCTATGAATTTTCTAATGCTGCATTTCATAAGCTTCCCTCAGATTTGTGCTTTCTAACTTTGTTTTGGAGATGTAGCTCGGTGGTAGAGTACCTTGCACCGCTTAGCAAGTGCAATGCCCTGAGTACCTCCAAAAGAAAGAGAGAAAATACAAATGTACTATAATATTTTGCTACTTTTCACATTTAAATGTATAAAAACAGGAAAAAAAGCAAAGTTCTCCCATTTGTTACTCCTATCTCCATTCATAAACTCCTAAATTTGCAGTAAAATGAAAAAGCTTTATATACCTACAATATTTAGAGACTATATAATGAATGACCTAAGAATTGATGGGAAGCTCTGGGCACACAAGTATGATTTAATTTTCAGCAAATGCAGTTTTCCTTTCATCTTCACTTCTGAAATTTAAGAAGAAAACAAGTATTTGTCTTACTTCAGTCAAAATTTTCCACCGGCATAATTTTCTTCTTAGATGTTACTTTTAAATTACCTCAACTCGCCAGGTATTATAATCCTAGTACTTTGGAAGGCTGAGGTGGGAGGATCACAAGAGAAGTTCAAGATGACTTAGCATGACCCTGTTTCAATACAAAAACTAAAGGGGGGAGGGGGTTGCTGGCTAATGATGTACCTCAATGTGAAGGCTCTGGGTTCAATCCCAAGTACTGGGGGAAAAATTACTTCAATTCTGTTGTGACAGAAGACTAAGCCATAAATAAACAAACCATCAAATAAAATAAAGTGAAAAATAGAAGATAATAGGCAGTATAGAGATTGACTGTTCTCAGAGGGAAAGGGGATCAAGAGAAGGATAAAGGAAGAAAAGGAACTGGGATGTGTTATACACATGAACCACCTCCACACAAGGAATGTGAACATTGTGTCATGTACTGCAAACTTACCCAAAAAAAAATTTTAAAAAGGAAAAGGAGCAAGGAATGGGTGCAGGGTGGAAGGGAAGGAAAAGGAGACGAAAATGGAGTTAAGATGTGTTATATACATGAACCAACTTCCCACGAGGAACGTAAGTATTATATACTATACACATGAACTACTAAACTAAAATGATTTTTTAAAAAAAGAATTAAAGTGTAATAGGAAAAGAATCAGATTAGGAATCAGAAGAGAAGTTCTGACCAACCCACTAGCAACTGGCTAGGTACCCCAATGTAGTGCACAGCTTCTCCAAACGTCAACTTTCCCATCTGCAGGTGGCGGGACTATCTACTCTGCCCAGATCAAAGGTGAGGAAGTTAACATGCTTTATGAACCAAAAGGTATCAAATGTACAGCATTAATCTGATCTTTCTGTGTTGTCATAAGGCACCTCATGAAATCAGCTCCCTTATATATCCTCCTTTGTTTTCACATTATTTAGTTTGTCATGTCGAAGGCACCCCAGTCCTGAGAGCTCCCCAAGTTCTGCACTGTGATGACAGAGGTATGGTTGAGGCATTCTATTTAAGACAACACTGCAGGGTCATCACAAAGTTCCACAGAAGGAGGCCATCAGAAGATTTCCCACTAACTACATGCAGTGCTCTCAATTTTCATTCCACAGCAAGGCTCCTTTGGAACACCCCTTAGCTTTTAAGTCCTTTAAAGTAGTAACAAATGTTCTGTAGCCCTTTACTGGCAGGAAATTTAGTAGGCTAGAAAGCATGTCAGAACAGCCTTCCAGAGGCATCTTCCATGTACCAGTGTTTATTCAGGTGCCAACCTTCCCCACCTCCCCAACTGTAGTAAGAAATCTATCTCACAAGCTACAACTTCTGGAAAGGGAAAATGATGAAAGTTTTAATCTTAAATATACAAATAAATCAAACAGATAATAAACCACCCTTATGACAGACATGCAAGGAAAGTAGGTCCTGGACATTTGAAAAGAGAACATATATATAAATTCACAAATCACACTAATTCCGAAAATCATCAGACCAACCTATCTTCACAGTGTAAATTACTACAGTGGTGACCACAAGGCCTCTATTATTCACTCACAGGATCTCTGCAGCCCCTTAAATTTCTCTCAAGTTTTCCCTTTTGGTTAACAACTGAAGTTTTATTAAGTTTTTCTTTTTCTTTTTTTTTTGGTACCAGGGATCGAACTCAGGACCTTGAACTTGCAAGGCAGGTGGCAGAACCACTGAGCTAAATCCCTGGCCCTAAGTTTTTCTTTTTAATAGATTCATTCACATTACAGACTCAAGCCACTACCAAATTTAATGTCTATTATTTAGCCAAGGTTTTTACTTTCTGGCTAGTAACTCACTTTCTCAGAATCTTTACCTCCATCAACAACACTAATAATTAATTGCCTTTCTCTTCTGGAGCATTTTTCATTAAGTCTTTAGCTGAAAAGTTATTATTTATAAAATAGATAGAAGATTATTTTTTTAAAAGAACACTCTGAGGGCCAGGGACTTAGCTCAGTGGTTTCGCTGCCTGCCTAGAAAGCGCAAGGACCCAAGTTCGATCCCTGGTACCAAAAAAAAAAAAAGAACACTTTGAGTTAAAACTTTAGGCAGTTGGCTAGACCCACCAATGGGCCATTAACTTTCTAAATGTCTTGTTATGAAATAGCCCCACACCCCAGGCCAGGTTATAATGACTGTTTCTGCCATCTGTGGCTTGGTAGACAATCCAATTCTTGACTATTAAATCCAAGAATGTTCAATGCTGCCTGTACTAACCAATGAAAGGCTAAACAAAACATCTTATGACAACCTAAAAATATCTCTAACACAAATCAGAAACAAGTTTTTAAAGTACCACAGACAAGGGCCGGGGATTTAGCTCAGTAGTTCCAGCGCTTGCTTGCAAAAAAACGTAAAGTACCACAGACAGTTTATATTTAAACTTAGTAAGGGGGTTCAACCTGGCATGAACAATACATACATATGCACATCTGTGCATATGCATAGACACACAGATAAATACATCCTTTTTTACTTCTTTGCCTCCATATAATGCATAGTATTACTATGATTAATGACAGATTAATACTTTCAAAGATCATGCATTCACCCATACAAACTATAATTTTCTAGGTGGATGTAGCAAGTACCCCTTCACAGAGAAAACATCTGAGGTGTAGAGAGAAGTGACTGGCTAAAGTGATGTGGTAATCAGTGATAAAATTGAAAACCTAGTGAAATAATGCTTGATCCACATCCATTTCAAAAGGAAAACACTTTCAAAATTTCCACAGTCGGCCACACCCCTGAAAAACAAGGTGACTTCACAAGCTACAGATGATGTAATTGAGGGTGAGGCTTATCTTCCACACTTTCCATTCTCACCCACTTCTGAATCTGTACATGCTTCCCATAACACCACCCTCTATCTTCCTGTAATCCTTCTCTCAGACTTTTCTGTATCCTCAAACAGCCCACTGTGACACACATGCCAACCACTGTCCTAGGGAGTACTCTAGGCACTCCAGACGTGTTACCAGTAATTTGAACCCAGAAACAAATCAGATTGTTGTAAAAGCTGTGCAATGTATTAGGACTTGCGGAGAAGCCTGTGGATGCCAAAGGGGACAAGGGTCTCTTCCTGGATAGGATCCCAGAGAATGAGATCACCAGCCCTCTACCCAACATCCACTCTCTCATTCTTCTACACCAATATTACCACAGTTTTAATTGGGGTAGCAAAATGCACAGATGAAACATTCATTTTCCAGCCTCATCTGTGGTTCAGTCTGACATGAAATGTAACTGGAGTTGTTCCTTCCAAGAAGGACCTTTAATGGGGACTAAGGTGGCCAGCAGGTCAGTCTTGTTGCCTTTCCCACCCTTTCTTGTATTCTTGCCTGTTCACAGTGTGATTATGGAGCTTCCGCAGATATCTGCACCCTCAAGAACTTAACCTTAAAGATGGTGAGAGAAAGACAAGTAAACATTCATCTCCTAGGAGCCACTTACTTGAGTTTTCTATTACATGCAGCTTAACTCAACCCTCACTGACACACATTAAAAAAATTCACATCATTTGCTTGTATTTCTTTAAGATTCCTCAACAATCAAATAATAATCTCATTTTGACAATAAGTGTCTGAAAATGAATAATTGGATCATACTCAAAGGTCTCAGACCTTTATTTCATTATTGAGCCATCTTCAGTTTTAAAGCTCCGAGTGCTTCCAAAACTGTCTCCAACAGCCCAAGTCCTCTGTTAAGAACAGCCTATAGTCTTAAGCAATCCCATAACTTCAGCCCTAGAGCCCAGTCGCTTAATAGGGAAAAGTTTACCTGGAGTTTTTATTCTTCTTAACCTATCATCCATATCCTAAATCCAAAATGTACTATACAAAATGGTAACCATTACCCATGTACAATTATTTAAATTAAGTATAATTACATAAAAACATAAATTGCTTCTCAGTTCAACTAGCTACTTTTCAACTGCTCAATGGTTGTACATGTCTAGTAGATATCTTATTGGACAACAGAGATAAGAGACACAGACCTTTTCTATCATCACAGGAAATTCTACTGAAGAGCACTGGTCTAGAAATATACTTCCCTTGACTTCTATAACAACCAGCTGTTCTTGTTTTCCTTCTACTTCACTAGGCAATTCCTCACTCTCTCATCCCCTATCTACTGTTCAAATGCTAGCATTTCCCAGAGCTCTCTCCAAGACTCTCCTGTCTCCTCTCCTGTCACCTACAGGGATCTCTTATGGCATCAACTGCCATCCTTATCCAGAAAGCTTAAATATTCACCACATCTTAATATTCTCTAATACTTCTGACAAGAACCCAAGGTTTATCTAAATCATGATTATGGTATGATAATAAATAAATCTAATTTTTGTCCTAGTTCCTGGCACACAATTCCCAAAACCCTTGAATTTCCTGGGTGACAGTAATGCCTTTTATTATTCCTGATGAGCACCTATTTGATCACATTCGACTTTGTGCTAATAAGGTGACATAGAGTAGGCCCTTAGATAGTTTCACCACTCCAGAAAGACCTAGTGTTATGGTTTGTGTTTAGATATCCACCCAAAGCCTCATGTGGATGAGGTGGGGCTTTCTTTTTCAGAGGTAACTGAATCTGGTTGATGCTGGGGTTAAGGATATGTGATTACTAAACCACTATATGTGAGTGATTAGTTTGGCACCCCCCTAATTACCCTGTAGTCTGAATAAGATAAAAGGGACAGAAAAATATTGTTAAACTCTCGTTACCTTTGGTGCCTTGTGACTGTAATGTTGTTTTTCCTCCGCGATGCGTGTTTGCCATCCCAGCCTCAGAGCCAGCCAACCTCTACGAACTGTAAGCCAAATAAACCCCTTTTAACTTTGGGTGTCAGGTATTTTGCCTCAGCAACGAGAGAAAAGTAACTAACACACCTAGCATGTGATGTGTTTAAACTTACAACTCAACCCTATTCTCTAGGGAGGAAGAAGAGCTGAAAACTGAGCTAAACTGTGTATTAAATGACACAGTTAGACTTCACATTGTAGACACAATGTCGAAGAACTTCCTCATTAGTGAACACATGGATGCATTGGCACTCCATGGGGAGAAGGCATGGAAGCTCAGTGTCTAAGGCCATTCCAATCCTTGCTTTGTGTATCTCTTCCAAGTGGTTCCTTAGTTGTATCTTTGATCATAAAACTGATCATAAGTAAAGTGCTTTTTGCAGTTCAAGCAAATTATCAAATCTAACAAGGTGGTGGGAAATTCCAAATTTATGGTCATTTTAGCAGAAGTAAAGGTAGCCCCAAGACTTGCAGCTGACATCTATTATGAGTCCTAAAACCTGTAGACACAGTAAGTCCAGGCAGTAGAGTCAGAAGTGAGTTAAACTGCAGGACACCCAACTAGTGTCAGGGAACTGGTATCAAAGCATTATGACCTCCACCTACTTTTCTTATATTTAGCCAAGAAAGGATGGTTCAAAAGTACAATCACTGGAGCTAGGAATATAGCTTGGTGGTAAAACATTTGCCTCCCATGTACAAAGCCCTAGGTTTGATCCTCCTCATGCTGGAGTTATGCAACTGCTAAATGATACTTTGCATTATCCCCGCATTACTGTACACAGGTTTACAATTCACAGAGAGTATTCAATTCTGATGAGTAATGCCAATTCATATAGAGTTCTCAAATTCATAGAAGGTTATTTATGCGTGTAACCAAACTACCAAAAGAGGAACAGGTATCAATTTTTTTTTTTTTTTTTTTGGTACCAGAGATCAAACTCAGGACATTGCGCTTGAGAGGCAGGCACAGTGCCACTGAGCTAAATCCCCAGCCCAGGAACAGCTATTTTTTTATAACCTCAGAAGTCAGTGGAATGTGTGATTTGTCAATGAACCAGAGACCCCGATAAACTACAACAAGGAGGGACAATCCACTGGTGGATTCTGATTTGAATGTGATATAGGACAACTCTAATTTACAAAGGTAAATTAGATTTTTTAAAAATGTTTGCAAGAGGATTTGTTCTGATAGCAAACTTTTCCTGTGCATTTAAAGTATAATATAAACTATTTATTTATATTGGGGTTTTGGGGGGGGTTTTTTTGGTATCAGGGATCAAACTCAGGACCTTGCGCTTAAGAGACAGGCAGCGGAACCACTGAGCTAAATCCCCAGCCCCTATATTCATTTTTTTCAGGAATATATCACCCATGTCAAGCTACCCTGCCTGATTAAACCCTGGCCACAAACAATGAACTCTGAGCTCAAACAATGCTACTATGAAAACAGGCTATCATGGGAAAAAATTTTTAGCAGCTGTACCTCAGACAAAGGTCTACTATCGAAAATATATAAAGAATTGAAAAAAATCAGACCCCCCAAATTCAAAGACCCAATTCAAAACTGGGCATCCAAAATGAACAGACATTTCTCAAACAAAAAAGTAAAAGCAGCAAATAAATATATGAAAAAATGTTCAACATTTGAGAGATGCAGATGAAAATAACACTAAAATTCCACCTCACCCCAGAAAGAATGGCTGCTATCAAGATATCAACCAATAACAAATGCTGGTGGGGATATGGAGAGAAAGGAACTCTTCTCCATCGTTGGTGGGAGTGCAGACTGGTGCAACCACTGTGGAAATCTGTACGGAGATACCTCAAAGAACTAGAACTAGAGGTCTCATTTGACCCAGCTATTCCCCTGCTGGGTATCTTCCCCAAAGAATTAAAAGAATCATACCACAGCGATATATGTGCACCTATGTTTTATAGCGGCACAGTTTGTAATAGCTAAAGTTTGGAAACAGCCCAAGTGCCCATCAACTGGAAACTGGATAAAGAAGATGTGGTTTTTTTATAAAGCGGAGTACTACTCAGCCATAAAGAACGAGAAACTACAGACGTTTATAGCTAAACGGATGCATATTGAGGCCATACTCTTAAGTGAAAATAAACAGGACACACGTGTAAATACCGAAGTTTCTCTAGTGTGAGAAACTGAAAGTGTAAATAAGGATTAAAATGATTAAAATGAATTGATAATTTGAAATAGGAAAAGGTCCAAAGGTGTAGGGGTGGTGGGAGGGGAAGGGGAAAGGGAAGAAGGGAAAGGAAAAATTATGAGAAAAGAAAAAAATGGAAATGAAATCTATGTAAATAGGGAAGGGTGGAGGGGGTGAAGGACGCACAGGTAATGGGGGAAAAAAATAAGAACTAAGATACATCATGTACACGTACAAGAACCCAATGATAAATGTAAACGTACTGTATATCTAAAATGTACCAATAAAACAATTTTTTAAAAAACAGCTATCATTTATTGGATCTATTGATCAATTTGTCTCTCAGATGTACTCAACTGAAAAATTTGTCCCTGGATATTTGTACTAAAACATACTACAAAAGTCAAAACATCATATTACTTAACAGAAAATTATTCTGATATATATAGTAAAACATAGTTGAAAATGATCGATTTCCCTCCAATTTAGGGTGGCTACTATATATAATAGCTACCTTCTTCTTCCCAACATGCCTCTACTCCCACCAAAAGAGTAACCTAATACTTGCTCTCCTCAGACCAGCTAGTGACATCACAGGCTCCTACAGTCCCTAGCCACTACCTCACTCAACCCCACCCCAGCTCCTACAAGGCCCACCCTAGCTCCTATAAAAAGCACTCCCCGTCCTGGCCATATTGCTTTTGTCTCTCCTTTGTTCAAAGACAGCCTGGCAGATTGTCCCTACAATAAAGGCTTGTTGTGGCCTGGTCTGGTCTTGGTTTTCAGCTTTTTTACTTGATAGAAAGTATTATTTCCAAGTCAATTGTGCCACATAAATTTGGCCAAATATGAGTCCAACATATCACAGTGACATGGCCCACCAAACTGTATCAGACAGAGGTGAAAGTAATCCAACTGTGGTGCATGCATTTCCAGAAATAGCCATTTCTCCACTGGCACTGTACAATTTGCCATAATGGTTAGCAACATGAAAAACACAAAAACAACAGATAAATTACTCTGCTTCAAGAAGGCAATAATAGTTCTGAAATACTGTAATAATAAGTTACAAACCATGTATCTCCTAATTTTTGGAGAACACAAGTATTCAGCCCATAACAGTGTACAAAGGGTAATTTGTGTTTGAAAAGAGAATTCTAGTATCAATAAACTTATTTCTCTAAGAAACTACTTGTTTTTATGAGAGCTACTATAAGAACTCCATGTCATGAAACATAAAAACTTCTACCACTGTCAATTAATGGTTATCATTTCTTACGGAAAAGAAACAAGACTCATCTTCTATTGCCTTAGAAACAAGATGATGTAAAAATAATATTCTTTATTCAGGAAGGTATACTATAGTTTGTCATTTTTCTCAAGTGTTTATGCATTAATTGTAATAAAATATATTTGTATAGCAATTGTACAAATTAAAAAAAATAAGTCACAAGCCAGACAGTGTTGCACAGCTGTAATCCCAGCACTCTTGGAGGCTGAGGCAAGAGAAACACAAGCAGGAGGCCAGCCCATGCAACTTAAGAGACTTAGTGAGACCCTGTCTCAATCAATCAATCAATCAATGGCTGGTGATGTAGTTCAGCGCGAAGGTCTTGGGTTCAACACTCAGTACTAGAAAAGGGGGGTGGGGCAGAGGGGAGGAAGGAAAAAGAGAAGTTACCATACCACCCCATATCTTAAATATCTATCCTTTAAGAGAAGTAAAAAGAAAATTAAAAAAAAAAAAAAAATTTAAAAAACAAAATTTGAATCTGACCTGCGGAGACTGACCACAACTGAGGAATTTGACCTGCAGGGAAAAACTGATCAATTGAAGAATTTTATTTATCGCTGATCCACAGTGACAAATTGTTCAATTAACCCAATTTATTTTACTAGAGAAGAAATTTAATCTTATAAAAAGTAATTACAGGGATGGGGATTTAGCTCAGTGGTTCTGCCGCCTGCCTCACAAGCTCAAGGATCCGAGTTCAATCCCCAGTACCCCAAAAAATAAAAAAACAGGAAGTACAGAATTCATTTACCCCCCCCCCAAAAATTTGTTTACCAGGTTCATCTCAATGTACTAGATGTACTAGATTTGCCGTTAATGGTGGTGGTGACAGTGTTTTAACCTAGTTCATTTTTTTATTATTTTTAAGCTAGTGTCTTGGTATATTGCCCAGATGAGTCTCGAATTCCTAGGCTCAAAGGATCCTCCTGACTCAGCCTGCTGAGTAACTGAGATTACAAGCACTGTACACAGGTAAGTTTCTGCTACAAGGTTTAGCTATGTTCACAGCGTGGGTTCCTTCACATTTGTTGTCAGAGGATGTCTTTAAAATTTTGTAAACTGTGGGCCAGGGATTTAGCTCAGTGCTTCCAGCGCCTACCTCGAAAGCGCAAGGTCCCGAGTTCGATCCCCAGTA
>NW_004624929.1:1302472-1328987 GCF_000247695.1 Heterocephalus glaber
GGGGATTTAGCTCAGTGGTTTTGCTGCCTGCTACGTTTAAGCACAGGGACCCAAGTTCGATCCTCGGTACCAAAAAAAAAAAAAAAAGCAAAGGGGCATCACACAGGAGCATCACACAGGAGAGAGCACATTAATAATTTATGATAAAGATCTGAGGTATGGAGAAGCATTTGCTATTTTTAAGTATGTCAGAATGCTTGGCTTAAACATGACACATCATGATGATTGGACAATATGAATATACTTAATGCCCCTGAACTGTACACTTAAAAATGGTTAAATTGGTCAATTTTGTTATGTACATGTTTTACAATTAAAAAAAAAAGACACACCAAGAGAATTAGAGACACATTGCACCCTCTAGGCACACACTCCACAGGTAGCACACAACAGGCATGTAAATAACACCCCCAAGCCAGGCAAACTCAGTAGCAAACAAGCTGACTCAAGTGGTAAGTCTAGGCAGGGAAAAAGAGTCTTGGCCTTCTTGGGAATAGTGCAGTTAATGAACCAAGCAGCCATCTTCTGAATTTCATAGTGACAAAAAAAAAAAAATCACACCACACAATCTTCTTCCCTCAACATGCCCAGTAATGTGCAGACCTGATCAGCACAGTCTTTTTTATTTTTTAGCACAGTCTTAACACTACTAATTCCTAAATATATCAACATAAATGGAACAACTCCTCACAAATCACTGCTGGTTTCCTATCAGCCACAAACAGATGGCAACTCAGAAGAGTCCTGTTCCCATTATGCCAACTTGGCAGGTGGCTCACCTGCCACCACCTGAAACACCAATCCCTCCCAACTGTACACAGAAGGCTCCCAAACACAACTAAAATCCTGCTTAGACACCCACTGATCAACATCCTTAAGCATGAGGCCAGGGGCCTAGGGGTGGGGGAGTGTCTTATTACAACTCCACCAATTAATAAATATGGGAAGAACCACATCACTCCTAATATAATTACAGGAAAACTGTAGCTTTTCATTGCCGCTCCACATATGGTTCAGTCAGGTTCCCTGCTTGGTTACACTGGGATGGAATCCAGTTTTGCTAATATAGCCATATGTATAAAAAATCAGAGCACATCTTACATCAAATGTGGAGGAACTTCTGGAGATGCTGTAAGCTCAATTTCAGGTACATTAATATATTCTTAAAATTTTATATACAATGAAACCATCTATCTTTGCTTTTATAACCTTAATAGGTTACTTTATTGCATGCTATTTTTTAACCTAAGTGATCAAAAAGGGAGCAAATGATAGACGATTCACAATTTACTCCCGAGGCAGAAAACATGAAAACTGCCTCCTACACACACACACTCACACTAGCAAAGAGGAAGAAAAAAATGTTTACTTTATAAGATTCCAAGCAAAGATGTTCTGTGCTCTCTGGACACAGCTGATAATCACCAGGACCTTACTCACTAACTGCTTCTTTGCTGGCTCAGAAAATCAAACTAAACTAGAATGTTAAATTTTCTTTACAAGACCCTGTAACTCATTGTATTCATGCCAAACCCCAGTATTCAAACCCTTGAGAAGTTATAATTTTACAATAAAAACCAAAATCTTTAAACATGGCATATAAAGCCCTGCATGAAAAGGCCACCAAGGCCTCTGCACTTCCTCAAGGAAACCATTTCCAACATCCTTTGGGAAAATGCTTTCTAAAACCCCATGAAAGTAAAACTATGGGGAAAACACTGATAGGTTTGACTACATAAGAAAATTTAAACTTTGATACAACAAAATGTATCATGAACAGGAAAAGCAACCAACAAACTGAAAAATATTATATAGTAGACATAGTGAATTCCATAACATAGTAAAAATTTTTTATAGTAAAATTTTTTAAAAAGCCACCTGCCTAAATATTCTATCTGCTACAACTGTTTTCACATATTTCAAGTATATGACATGTCCAAACACACATTCACAATCTCATCTAACCATGTATTTCTTCCCATCATATCCAGTGTCTCAGATTCCCCACAGCTTGACATTCTGCTAATGAAAGCAGAACTTCAATACAACTTCTCTGGTCGAATGTTACCTTGTGCTTAATTTGTTTGGCCATTTCTAACCAAAGTCTCCATCCAGAATCTAAAACTTTTCCTCTTTGAACCTCATACATCAAGCTTAGCTACTCCGAGCCTACAAAAGTAATCAGGTCAAACTAGAATTGGGAGTTCTGAAGAAAGATCCTGCAACGTCAAACTAGACTCAAATATCAGCACAAGCCAATCAACCTAAAAAGAAGAGGGAAGCAAAACAAGCACATAACACAGGAGTTGTGTCATCTCCTATCTGCAGCCCCATGTAACTGGATTTCAGGAAATTCACATATTCAAAAAGGCCTATTTTGGAATAAAATACAGTTATCCTCACACAGTTCACAGTTTAGAGTCAATCTATCTTAGCAATTTTTTTGGTTGTTATTTCAAGGGTGGAGAGGTGTTTGATTTGCAGTACTGGAGACTGAACCCAGGGCCTTGCATATGCTAGGCAAGCACTCTATCACAGAACTACATCCCTAGCCCTTTTCATTTTGAGACAGGGTTTTGCTAAATGGCCCAGGCTGTCCTCAACCCTTGCATTCCTCTGCCTCAGCCTTTTGAAAAGATGAGATTACAAGCATACACCACCATGCCCAGCTTACTCTTCTGCTTTAAATTTCTAAAGGAACCAGAGAATTAGAAGAGAGAATACACTTTAAAATGTTCCCATATACATATAGTTTATATTAAGTTGAAGTAAGCAAAATGTTAAGACTATTAGTCATACTATCACATTAATTAAAAAGGGGGGTGGGGATTTAGCTCAGTGGTGCCTTGCCTGCCTTGCAAGCACAAGGTCCTGAGTTCGATCCCCAGTACCCCTCCAAAAAAAAAGAATTAAGAAGGCTGTAAATGTCAGATGCCATTTAAGTTCCACACACCAAGTAATATAGAGGCCAAAACACAAAGTATTTTTCACACAGAACAAAGTGTGACCATGATTAAACCACTGGACTGAAAATTCTGTAGCTAGCCAGGTACATGCACATACTCTGGGAGACTGTGGCAGGACTGCAAGTTGAAGCCCAGCCTAGAAAACAGTGACTCAGTGAGATCATGACTCAAAAATGAAAAGGGCCAGGGCTAGGGATTTAGTTCAGTGGTGCCACCACCTGCCTCACAAGCACAAGGTCCCAAGTTCGATCCCGGGTTACCAAAAAGCAAAAATAAAAATAAAAAGGGCTAGAAATATAGCTCAGTGTGAAGGCCCTGGATTCAGTCTCCACTAGGGGAAAAAAAATTACATATATGTATATACATACACGTATACATATATACATACATATTTATACATATATACATACATATTTATACATATATACATACATATATATGTATGTATATATATGGGCTTGCTTCCCAGCTGATTATCTTCTTTCTTCTTTCAATAGTTAGATATACCTGTGCTATAAGATAGCTTGCTTCTCAAAATAACTTTAAGTAGTCACAGATGGATGGTACTCTTGGCCAGGTAGGCACAAAATGATAAGAAAGGAACTGAATCAATTCCTAGCTTCAAGGAGCTCATTCATGCTCTAATTTGTGAATGAGTCCACACACCACAGCATGACTCCTTCAGACATCTCACCTTGGGAGCATTTCAACTGCGCATTAACACCAAAGGAGGTCCGACTCAAACCAATTTTGCTGGTTACTAACAATCTAGTAAAAGATTTAACAATAACCGACTAAAATTAAAAGGTTGAAGTAATTGGCTTAAATTGACCTCCAGAGATTACTGGTATCATTCACCTGACAGTCCTTGCCCTATTTCCCACAAGTCTTGGCTGTCTTGTATACACCAGTGAAAAACATCAATTTCCCAAGGCCAAGCACATGCCATCTTTCTGTGTCACATGGAGGAGAAAGAACTTCACCATCTAAACAAGGGTGAAGGACAGCCAAGAGGATTCCATTTATATAATCATCACTCAGCCAAAGAGACCACAGTTATTTGCAAAACACAGAAAGCCAAGAAGAAAAAAAGACAACATGAAATTCAAGCTCTCAGAATTAACAAGTCATACCATTTCTGAACCATGTGATCCATCTTGAGACTATTCTATTTTACAATAAACTTTTTACACTAAATTTATACAAAGTTGATTCGGAAGTACCTCATAAACATTATTACTATTAATATATACTTCTGTAAAAAAAGAAGTTAAGACTAGGTGGGATCCACAATTGACATATTTCTCTTTCACATTTCTTGCACAAAAATGCACGTAAGGGCCAGGGATTTAGCTCAGTGGTTCCGCTGCCTGCCTCACAAGTGGAAGGACCTGAGTTCAATCCCTGGTACCAAAAAAAAAATGCACGTAAGATATGTTATAGTTTATATACAGATGTTCCCCCCAAAGCCTCGTGCACTCATAGGTGGGGCTTCGGGAGGTAACTGGATCATGGGTATGTGATACTCATCACTGGATTATCTGGGTGAGATGCTGGGAGGTGAAACCTGGTAGGAAGAGGTGAGTAACTAGGGGCATGGCCAGGAAGGGTATATATCCTTCTTCCCTTGATCCCTTGCTGCTTCCTGTCTGCCATGACATAAGCAAGCCTCTTCTGTCATGCCCCTCTGCTATGCCACCTGCCTTGGAGCCAGTCAACTATGGACTAAAACCTCTACAAATTGTGAGCCAAAAATAAACCTTTCCTCTCTAAGTTGTGGGTGTCTGTATTGTGTCTCAGTGAAAAGAAAGTAACTACCACAAGATAGGAATTTCATTCACAATGATTGACTATTTTTTATACTGTCACAAAATTTTTCAAAACATTTTAATTGATCAAAAATTTTAAATATATTTCATAGAGCAATGTAGTTGTGTGGCTTGTTAATGGTCCAGAAAAGGTCTGGTAGTCATTAGTTAAAACTAAAGATTGAGGTAATTAGATAAACTGAATTATAGTGATAATTTGTAGACTTATCACATATCAGCACTTTGCTCTCCACCAATAACAGAGACCTGGCTGTTATAATTTCTAGATTCATGAGGAGGAAGGAGATTTTTTTAAAAAATCAAACAAAATAAGATACAATAAATCCAAAAAGGTTGGAAATTGATGCTCTAGTAAGCTGCAATGGATAGATTCTGAGCAGCACCCCAGTCCTACACTACTTAATTTATTCCCAAGCCCCTCAGAATCTAAATGAGGTAAGAAGACAAAATAATCTGTGTGCCATTTTAACTCTCACTTCTTTTTTTTTTTTTGGTACTGCGGATCAAACTTGGGTCTTTGCGCTTGCACAGCAAGCAGCGAAACCACTGAGCTAAACTCCCAGCCCTTAACTCTCACTTCTGTCACAGTATTAAAAATTACTAATAGAACAAGATAAGCAAACTGTTGAGCTTTCCATCCTTCATTGAGAGTTGTTTTCATTCCAGGCATTTCAGTATTATTGGATTTATTTCATTACATTTCTACATATGAAACAGAGTTTCTCATTTCATGGAGAAAGATGACAAGAACAAAAATGCAAAAGGTTCAAGTTATTTGTAAGGGCTAGAAAGTATGACCTGAGTGTCAATCACTCAGGCTCTCATCACAATCAAACCTCCTTTAACCATCTTCTTCCAGATACATTAAATATAAGCATTACTTTTTGAAGACATTCTTAAATAATTTAACAAATGTGAACACAGTTAAACTTTCTGATTATTAACAATTCTAAACAGTAATTCTGGCCACCTGTCAGCTTCGGCTGACCAAGGTTCTAAGTGCACAGAGGATAAGCCTAACTTCTTATGAGACAGTCTCTGATACTGCAATCATTGTAGCTGCATTTGTCCATCTGCTACTGTGACTAAGAGAGTTGTCTGTAGTTTAAGAAACTGATTATGTGTGAAGGTAACCCTGTATATATCCTTGGTATACGGTAACATCACTGCTAATCAACTTTTCACGAACTCTAAAATTAACCCAGCACTAACAGCTCAGCCTGCTCCTCACCTAAGGATCTCTGACACTATTATTTTACCACCACTGTCAGAGTGTGTTTCCAAAAGTAAAATATATCATTAATAGCCAATGACAGCGGAGAGTGACAAGGCCCTGAAAGCATTTTCTAGGCAAGAGTCTTGATTTTCTTAAGTAGGACTAAAAAAAAATCATACAGAAATTAGAGGAGTAACTGCCTCAAAAGTTTAATCTTCCTTTAGCTGTTGGGGGGGGGGAATGGAAAAAAAAGACATCTAATAGGATGAAAAAATTCTGAAGCCAGTATGATCTGTCTATACAACTTTTGATTGGAATTTGAAAATACCGAGCAATGGTTCTTGAAAGCTAATACAAAATCATCTTTTGAAACTAATGATCCAACTAGTAACTGGCCAGATCAATAGCTCAGCCATAAAAGCAAAGGCTGACACTTTTTCATAAAAATTACTTACTAAAGCTGGGTGTGAAAGCACACACCTATAATTCCAGCACTGTGGATGACTGAGACAGGAGGATTGCAATTTCAACCCCAGCATGAGTAATTTGGCAAGACACTGTCTCAAAACGAAAGAAAATAAAAATTCACTGAAAAGGCCAAATTCAGACACTAATAGATTTGAAATTTCAAAAACTTTAACCCAAGTAGCTCTACTATACCCATTTCAAACTGGGAAATGATGCTCAAGTATCAAAATTACCAAAAGAAGTAGTAAAAATAATCGTAATAACAATACCTCACATGTTCCTCACATGTTCTTTACATCCATTATGGTATAAATTGAATTTTTTTTTTCCTTTTTTTTCTGGGGTGGGTGGTCTGAGACAGGGTCTTGCTAGCCCAGACTGACCTCGAACCTGTGATCCTCCTCCTTCACCCTCCCAAGAGCTTGGATTCCAAGTGTACAGGACCACACCCAGCTGAATGTTTCATTTTTTTAAGTGAGACATACCTTACATTATAGTGTGTGTTACATTTTTCAAAGCTCATTCACATCCATTTTGGCAAAATTTGTGCTTTCAATTAAAAATAACAGTGAGAAAGATGTTCAAATAAGTCTGTATTATCTGCAAAGCCCTTCTATACACCTACAGAATTCTCTATACTCTCCAACATACTATACTATTACTATTAAAGGCTTTCCATAAATACTGTTTTAATTCTAATCTCAAAATACTCTTTCTCAAAAAAAAAAAAATTACTATTTCTCGGAGCCTGGGATTTAGCTCAATGATTTCACTGCCTGCTGCACAAGAGAAAAGGACCCAAGTTCAATTCCCGGTACCAAAAAAACAAAACAAAACAAAACAAAGCAAAAAAAATACTGTTTCTCTCCTGGGTGAGTATCCTTTACACCACCTAAGTATAAAGATTGTTCTTCTTATTTACTGACATCAGAATTAATGAATTAATGAATTAACCACATTTAAAAGGGAAAATAGCATAATTTTTCAAATCCACAAATAAAACCTTAATTTTGACCAATCATCTTCTATACAAGCAACAAACCAGAGTTTATATACCGGTATAAATCTTAACATGTTAAATGGATGCTTAAAGGGAAAAGAAAGCACAAGTTTATCTGTTGGCAGTAACTTTTAGAGATGTAACTAATTCAACATTGCTGAGCAAAGAATGTATTTAATTTTCACTAAACAGATAATCAGAAGGGCCGGGGATTTAGCTCAGTGGTTCCAGCGCCTGCCTTGCAAATGCAAGGTCCCCGAGTTCGATCCCCCGTACCAAAAAAAAAAAAATCACCTCAACTCTCATTGTGACTCCTCCATCCCCTATGCTATAAGGTCTTCTTGAGAATGTCAATTGAGAGCAATACTAAATGTGCAATCTCACTCACACACACACACACACACACACACACACACACAGCTACCCAATAGTTAGACATAGTACCCAAACTACGCCACTCACATACTCTCTCCAGGAAATCTAAATCAGATGATCGGAAAATGAAATCGGTACAGTTTTTGAGACATGGTAACCTAAACTGACTATCTATGAGTCAGTTCCTGAAGTCTATCCTCCAAGCTCAGTCTCTGAAGTCTGGTTATTCAACCTTTTCTAAGTGTAATCTAAGGGCTATTGATATAGTTCTGTAACCTGCTCCCCCTCCCCCAACCCCATACTAGGGATTGAACTCAGGACCTTGTGATTGCAAGGCAGGCTCAGTGCCACTGAGCAACATCCCCGGCCCTGTAACTTGCCTTTTCACTCAACAATTCATCATGGGAATCTTTCCACACCAGTTAATATAGATGCATATCATTATTTTGTTTGTTTTTGGTACCGGGGGTTGAATTCAGTACCTTGCACTTGCAAGGCAGGTGCGGTGCCACTGAGCTAAATCTCCAGCCTGGCATATCATTATTTTAATGGCTGGATGCAATAAATGTACCATAATCCAATAATTCATTATTTAAGATTATTTCTAGTTCTTTACTATGTACGTATCTTTAATCTGTTGTTGGCTAAATCTCTGGAAACAGAACCTGCCAATTCAGAGGGCCAACTGTACCACAGACTGGGTGGCTAAGAGAGCAGAAATTTACTAGTCACAGTTCTGGAGAAAAAAATCCAAGATCAAGGTGCCGGCAAAGTAGATTTCATTCTGAGGCTTTTTCTCTTGGCTCATTGGCACTTGTCACTTCAAGGTATGCTCAAGTAACTTCCTCTTTGTCGGGGTAAAGAGTTAAGACCCTAAGCTGCCTGGTGTCTTTCTTTTTGAGTGTTTAGGTACCAGGGATCGAACTTAGGACCTTGAGGTTTCAAGGCAGGCAGTGGAACCACTGAGCTAAATCCCCTGGCCTGTCTAGTGTCTTCTTATAAGGGCACTAATCCTATCATGAAGAACCCCCCCACTCATGACCTTAGCTAACCCTAATTTGCCCTGAAAGGCCCCATCTCCAAATACCACTCACTGGGGGTGGGGACTTCAACATAAGAATTTGGAGGTAGAGACTCAGCATGGTCATACACGCTCATAATGTCAGCACTCTGGGAGGTTGAGGGAAGAGGACCACAAATTTAAGTCCAGTCTGGGTAACTCAGCAACTCAGATCCTGTCTCAAAATGAAAAAAAAGGGAGGGCGGGCTGGGGACATAGTTCAGTGTCACGCCCCTGGGTTCAATCCCTAGTGCTATGAAAAAAGGGAGTGGGGTGAGGAGGGACACATTTAGTCCATAACAAATAGTATCTTACTTTTGCTTTTAATTTCATTTCTTTAATGACTACTGAAATTATTTCATTAAGTTTATTGGCCATTTATTTTTCCTTAATTTTCTTTTAAAAAACAGTATGTTCTAATTGCAAATCTGAAACAGGAAATAGGATAAGTCTGAAACATCCTATCATAGGAGAAAACAAGCAGTCAATTAGATTGCTAGAGGCATATCAGAAGAACACAAAAGCTAACCTGAATAAGTCTTCTCTGCTCCAAAATGGGGCAATTTGAACAGCAAAAGACAACTGCAATGGACTGAAATACATCATATGCTCTAAAATAAATAAGTTCAGAATGACAGAATGAGGAGGAGAAGGAGGAGGAGGAAAGGGAAGAAGTGCAGGAGAAGGAAGAGAAGAAAAGAGGAGGAAGAAGGGGGGAAAGAAATGAAAAACACCCTCAACTCATGACCATGAGGATGCTAGGGGACCAATTCATAATTCTGAAAAAGGGGAAATCAAAGGGCCCGGGGATTTAGCTCAGTGGTGCCGAAGTCTGTCTTGCAAGCACAAGGACCCGAGTTCGATCCCCAGTACCAAAAAAAAAAAAGCGGGGGGGGGGGAGATCAGGGGAACTAATCAGATATTTTTCATACCCTTCTCAGACAATCTACATTAGGACATAACCAATTTATAATCCTCATAAATCAATGGGTCAAGATAATAATCAAGAATAGTTGCTAATATCACAAAAAGAAAGAAATCAGATACTATCTATCTCCCACAAAAAAAAAAAAAACCTGTGCTGGGGTGTAGCTCAATAGTAGAACATGTACTTAACATTCAGACAGCCCTGGGTTCAATATCTAGACAAAAGAAAAAAGTCTAAATCAAACTACCAATGTATAAGAAATAAAAGCAAGAAATACACTTAACATTACAGGGATGCAATGGGCAAAACTCAACTTCAATAAAAAGTTGCAAAGAGAAAAAAAGGGCACCTATGGGTTAAAAGAGACTTCAAACTATCCAACTGCAATGTTATGGACCTTATTTATTTAGGTCTTAGTTCAAACAATCAGAAGCCACATAAACACAACACACACACACACATGCATATGATTTCATAATAAAAAACTTCAAATTGAAGAAAAAAGATTGGGCTAGAATTGTAGCTCAATGGTGGAGTAGCATTGGTGAGGCCCTGGGTTCAATTCCCAGTAACACATTTGAAAAAAAGAAAAGCTCTGAAAAAAATACCTATTCATGTCTTTAGCTTATACTACATTGCTCCAGTAATTATTTTTTTAAGGTGCAACAATAGCTTTGTGGGGGCCAGGGACTTAGCTCAGTGGTTCTGAGGCCTGCCTCAAAAGCGCAAGGTCCTGAGTTCGATCCCTAGTACCAAAAATGAATAAATAATAATAATAATAGCTTTGTGATTATTTTTTAGGAGCCCTTCTCTCTTAGAAATATTAAATGTAGACAAAATTATAAGACCGTTTTTTCATTTGCTTTAAAATAACTTACAGATAAAGATAAAGATATCCCTCACATAAGACTGATGATACCTTATAGTTGCCCAAGCTAAGTAGCAGGTACAAAGCTTCACTGTATCAGTCTCTATTTTTTTTAAGACAGGGTCTCACTATTCAGTCCAGGCTGGCCTGGAACGTGCTGTCTAACCAAGACTGGCCTAGAACCTGCCATCCTCACCTCAGCTTCCTAGCTTCCTGAGTGCTTAGATTACAGCTGTGTGGGTCACCTCAAACCAGTTCTATTTTTTTATTGTTTAAACTTTTCCATAATAAAAAGTTAAAATGTATGATCTACCATGTTCAGGGCCCTGGGTTTGATCCCTGGCACAGAGATAAACACATTTAAAAAGATCTCATGTTCTTAAGCCCATTTTTCACCTTATGCTGATTTGTACAGCTCTATAAATAATGCTGCACATATTTTTCCAGTTTGTCATTTGTTTATTGTTCATGCCATTCTTTACTATATAAACATTAAAAATAATATATGCTGGCAAAACTATATCAAATCTTTTGTTTCATACCTATAAATGATGCTGAGCTTAGACTTTCCCTATATTAGAATTACACTATTTACCTACATTTCCCTTTAAAATTTATTTAAATTTTAAGTACATACTTCCCATACAGGAAAATAGATGACCATTACAAATTATCTAGAAAACGAAAAATCATCTGATCAGCCACAGATTTCAGAAGGATGTAAGGTATGTCATGATCCACATAGCAAGAAATTGACAGAACCAAGCAAGGACATTACACACTTACTTTTATCCTGCATGGATGCTGTACTTTAAAGAATATGCATTAAATAACAACTAGTTTTGTTTTCCTGTTTTAATTAAAAGTTCTATACTTCTTGTATGACATCCTAGTCATCATAAGTCAACATTTAGTAGACAAAATTTTCAAATATTTATAAACAAAGTGTGGTTATAAATACAATGGATTACTCAGCCTTAGAAAAAAACCTGACACATGCTACAACATGGATAAACGTTGAGGACATTATGCTAAGTGAAATAAGTCAGTCACAAAAGGACAAATACTATGTGATTCAGGGCCAGGGATTTAGTTCAGTGGTTCCACCACCTGCCTCAAAAGCACAAGGTCCCCAGTTTGATCCTGGTACCAAAAACAAAACAAAACAAATACTATGTGATTCAAATTGTATGAGGTACACAAAATTGTTACATTCATAGATAGTAAAAGAATGCAGAGTGTGGGCAAAGAATGGAATTATTGGGTAGTGTTTCAGCTTGAGAAAATGAAAAAAAGTTTGAGAGATACATGGTGGTAATGGTTGTATGTCAATGCCACCAAACTGCATACTTAAAAAAGATTAAAATGGTAAATTTTATGTGTTGTATGTTTTACCACAGATAATTTAGTACATTAATATTTAGTAACTAAGTTTTTTCTAGCCAAACTAAAAGAAATTGGACATTTTAATTACATAGTCCATGCAGTCTCAGCACTCATAGAATAATTTCTGCAAGGTTTTAGTAATACTGAAAAATCTTCACAGAATCCTAAACAGGAACCAATATAGTAACCAAATCACAGCATTTCATAGTTTTGAGGCTTTACTTAATTTTTCACTGCATCTTACAAAGCACATTCCATCTGTGTTCTTTCTGCCTCCATAGAAGAAAAGACAGAATCTGTAACGGATATTGTAAGTGCTGTGGAACATATGAAAACACTGCCACCCGCTTACCCATAGCTACTGGAGCCACTCAATAAACCTTCCTGAATCCAAATACTCTGTGTATCCACAGCAAACCCAAAATGGTCTTCACATTCTGCCCTATAAACCAACGCAAACTTGCCCTGAGGAAGGCTGCTGTCTGTACCATTCTTCCAATACTTGGGATCTCTGCGTGAACTATGGATGGTTCAATTTAAAACAGGCTTCATGGAGCAAGGTCCAGAGTTCGACCCCTGGTACCAAAAAAAGAAAAACAGGCTTCAGGTACCACTCATCCTTTCAATGATTGAAACAATTCTATTCAGAATTTTAGTAAGAAAATCAATATGACTAGCCAAACTGTTATTCTTCTAGCTCCATATGAAAACTAGAAAGTTCAGTATGATACACATGTTCTTTCCAAATGAAAAGGACATTATTTTTAAATATACAGTAATAAATACATTATGTTATTTCTCAGGCACATGAGTAATCATGGCTTTCTACTCATCTTCATATCTGAAAGCTCCCTTGTGTTGAAACATTTTTTTCTCTCTAACTCCCTCTAACTCAGTACTACATGCTTGTAAGTCTAGAAGTCAACACCTCCCCCATCGTGTGAAAAACTACTTGCACAGCCCTTACTAAAATAGAGCTCTTAAAATTCTTAAAGGAAATTCTCATCCTCTAATAACTTTCATGCACATTTCTATTTTTTAAATCGAGGAACTGAACACTAGATTTGGCTATTCATAATGTACTTATAGTCATTTCCACTACAATAAACTATCACATCACAAAAAGGAAGACACGTGAATCGTCCTCTCTGAATACGGTTATCACTGCACAACGCTGAGATCAGCTCCAAACTGCCCCACCTGAGGGCCAGGAATCTCAGCTTGACTCTCTCTGGACTGCAGTGTGCCTATGTCCAAGGTGCTCTGCCACTGCACACCCATCCCAACCTCCAACCCCAGCAAGCCTTCAATACCTTGCCTGGAGAGAATTCGCCAGGACCACAGGTTTTGCCGGCAAAAACTAAACTCCAACAGAAATGGAGACCCTAGGCACAGAGGAACAGGTACAAAAGGAATCCCGGAACAGGTTTTTACATTCTTCAAAATCTTAAAAATAATTTCCTGTGCTAAAACCTGTCTAGGTGCTCAACTACTGTAAAATAAAAATGGAAGGGGAACCCCCATATCGACAACTCAGAAAACAGTTCCCTGTCCAAGAGAACTGATTATCCCTAGAGATCGAAGTATTACAAGACTTTTGATCACCTGACAGATTTGCAGGTAAGATTAATAAAAATAGATTTCTAAATGACATCAACCCCAGTGAGAGTTGGTGTCACCCTCATTCCCTTCCACAAAGCTAGATCACCCTCACCTTCTCAACCTTGAAGTGGTGTCTAGACAGTAGCCTCTTCCCTGCTAACTGCCCCAAGCGGGTCAAACTTCACATCAGCATCAAGCACTAGGTTTTGAGGCACAGGGCAAAGAGGAAAGGGTGGTACTGGGAGCGGAATCTCCGTGATTTGCCAGAGGAAACAGCACAGGCTCCAGACAGCAGAAGCGCCGGGATTTCCATGCAGCTGCCACGACAGGTGACCGGGCCGCTTTTGCAGACACCCCGCTCGCTCAAGGGGCTTCACTGAAGGTGGGGCGGGCAGGAAGGGGAAGGAGGGTGGGAGACGGAACTGAGGACTAGGAGGTGGGCAGAGCGGGGTGGAGAAGCCACTTCATCGCGACGGGGGGAGGCTGGGGGAACTGCAGCCCCGTCTGCCCGGCGAAACCGCTTTAAGGTATTTTCTGTCTCCACAATTAAGACGGGCGGGGGGTAGGGGGGTGAGGGGGGGGTGGCGGCTCCAAGCCAAAACGCCTGATTTACACACAGAACCACGCACACGCGCACACACAAACACCGAGCTCCTCTCTCGCCCCATTTTCTCACACGTTGAAACAAAGGCTAGATGGCAAAGCAACAGCGGCGGCCGAGGCGCTCGGGTCGGTCGTTGTCCTCGCGCCGCGCCCTCACGAAGCGCCCCCACAGAGGCCCACCGCGCCCCTGCCCGCCTCGGCCGAGCCCGGCGCCCGCCCGCCGCGCCCACCACGCCCGCCGGCGCCGGCACAGGGGCCCGACACGAGAGACGCCGGTGGGAGCTCCGAGAGTGCTCCGGGCCGCCGCGCCCGGTGACAGCGGTCCCCGCGCCGCCTCACCTCCTGGGCGGCCGTGGCAGCGGCCCCGCAGCTCTCCTCTCCTCTCCGCCTCCGCCTCCAGCAGCCCCGCGCCGCCGCCTCCTCCCCCCGCGTCTCTGGCAAGTCTCCGCCTCCCTCGGCCGCCGCCGGTCCGGCTGCGCGCCACGTGACCGCGCCACGTGACCCGGCGCGGCGAGCGGCGCCTTCCCGCTAGCCTGCCCGGACCCGCGCGCTGGCCATTGGCGCTGCCCAGGCCGTCGGCCCTGCTCCGCCTTGCGCTGGGGTGCGGGATACCACCCTGGCTCTTCCCCCACACCCGGCTGAGCTCACCTCTCGAGCTGCGGGGACGGGAATGGGAGCGGCCGCCCAGCAGAGCCCCACCCCCACCCAGAGACTGCTCCCCCAGCCGCGCCGCCTCCCGCCTCGCCGCTCACTTGCGCGCGCGCACTCACACGCACACCCTCGCGCGCGCATCCCGTAGCTCTCGCCCGCTAGACCGCGGCTGGACGGCTGTGAGGACAGTCTGAGGAAGAGTCGGCGGAACCTCGCCCACAAGAGGAACCCTTATACCAGATTCGTGCGCAGTCCGAACTCAGTTTGAGCCGGAAGTGGACATCACGTCGTGTCTTAAGCTGCGAGCTTCCAGAGAGAACAGATTTGCTTGTACTATGGACTAGCGTGGGTCCCCATGAAAAGTCTTTGAAGTGTTTGATGGTGATGATCTCACAGAGTATCTCTTTTCCAGTTCGTTTTATGGAGAAACGAGCTGATAGCGTCATTTTAACTCACAAAAGCTGGAACTCAGCCGGCTCCCCCACCCCACCCCGTGTTCTGCTAAGAACGGAAACTTTAGTCATCCCTTTCATTTTCCATCATTACAAAGAAATAGCGTTGCAGATTTTGGGACTATGCGTATGTGTATTTTAAACTAAAAAATAGACAAGCATTTTTTCCTTGATTTGAGGCACAGTTAAGAATAGTAGCCACTCTGCAAGTAAGTACTCAGCACTGTTTTCTATTTGCCTATCCGCAAAAGCTTAGAATCAGTTTCAGAATTAAGAACGCATGCTTCTGCGAATTTGGCCAGAAAGAAAAATGGGTTGGACTAAAAATCCGTTAAATTTTAAAATTCCGTGCCTGTGGTTTCACAGATGTTTACACGTGCTACCTAGATTTTTTTTTAAAGGCAATTTTAAAACGATATTTGCTTTATGTATAAATATAATAATTTAATAGGAATACTACTAGTACCAGCATTATTTCGTGACTATGAGCACACCTAAGCTTAATTTTGAAAACTTTAAGAAATAAAACTATATTTAGGTCTAGAATGCCTTAAACGTAAATGATATTCCCCTTTAACTCAATATAATATAGTTTAATTTACTGTTCTATATTATATTGTGGGAAAACCAAAAAAAATATGGCCACTTGCCCTCAAAATTTTACCATTTCTAAACAAAATTATTGTAAAATATGTATGTAACATTTTTTAGAAGTCTTTCTCACACACACAAACTAGGATCAATAATCAAGGACCTGAAGCAAATTATGAAAAATCTGACACTGGCTGTCAAACTTTAAAGAGTCAGCCCAGGATTTAGCTCAGTGGTTCTGCCGCCTGCCTTGCAAGCTCAAGGATCCGAGTTTGAGCCCCGGTACCCAAAAAAACCCAAACAAACTTTAAAGAGTCAGTAAAAGAATGAAAAAATGAAAAATCCGAAGCTGAAGAACTTCCTTGAGTCTACAAATACAAACTATATATCAGTAAAAGAAATGGTTTAATACCACTGAGACTGATGGTATTTATCTGCAAAATGGAAAAATGCCAACCTTGAAACTACTTTCTTGCTGATGCCATAGTTTTCTGTATATTTACTTTTACTCTTCTTTCTGTTCTTTGTCTCAGAACCTGCCTTCCTTATCTCCTGCCCCTCAGTAATCTCTTTTCCTCTGCATTTTAGAAGGAAAATAGTTTCCTTAAGACCTCTAACTTGGAGTCTTATTTATAGTAATCTGTCAAATCTGTTGTAAATCTTCATTTTACACTGAAATTTTCAAATACTTTTCTAATTTATTTCTTATTTATATTCTTAATCTCTTATTTAGAAATCTGAGGCAATGGGAAACCACTAGGAGGGAGATATGGCAAGGGCAACTCTTTCGCTGACCTTTGAAATGCCATTGGTCCAATTAGTCTGATTTTGTTGTGTTAAAATACTTTTTAAATATTAGGATTTTTGACAACACTTAAAGAAATTAAACCAGTCCAGAATTGATGAATAATAATTACGCAAGAAACAATATTCACTCTACAAACGCACTTTCCTTTGGCTCTAGGTTCAAATTTGGGAAAAATTTCTTACTACACTGAATAAGCTCCCAAAAGTACTGAGGGATATGTGATCTATCTCTGAAAGTTAAACTAACCTTTACTTCTGCCTAGGTAATGTGATGAGCTCAACTCGGAGCTCAGATCTGGTATGCATTCTGGGTAATAGTATGATAACCCAGTTATAACATAAATATGGTACACTTATCAAAATGTAGCTGAGCACCTGTGAATAAGTGAAGGGAGAGCAAGGTGGTTAAGCACCACCGTTCTATGCTGAGGCTGGACCTGAAGGCTCACAGGCTCCAACATCACAGCCTGGTTGGTTTCTGCTCCCTTTTTGCACTCTCCCCATCACATTTCTTTGTTTTGTTTTGTGGTACCGGGGATCGAACTCAGGTCCTTGCACTTCAGCAGCAGGCAGTGAAACCACTGAGCTAAATCCCTGCCCCCCCCCATCACATTTCTTTAAGATACCCAAATTCTGGAGCTCCAGAAGCTCTTGTTACTAGGCCTCTTCCCTGCCACCCCATCAGCCAGCAGCAGGGTGGGTGTCTCCCCTCCCTTCTGGCATAATTCAGAGCCCAAAGTTTCAGCTGACTCAAACGCTTCATACACCCATTCCACAAACAGGGAAACTGGATCCTGAACATTGGGAGATGGGGAAGGAGCCAGAGATTTTGGAGAATGAGATACAAATCTTTTGTCTTCAGTGTGTCCTGAAAGCCAAAATGCCAGTGCCAGCCTAGGTTTCATTATTGGAAGCACAGCATCCTGTACCAAGAAGGAAATACCAATGTCCCTGTGCTTCATTGACCCATGTCACATCCAGACTATTTTTCCCAGCTGGATGCTACCATAGCCATATGTGCAGGGAACACAGATAAACTGCAGCACACCCTATGAAGCATGAGCAGGAGGGTCAGGACTTGAAAAGCTATCTCATCGTGTCATAAAGTTTTACAAATAACTGTTGAAGATAAGAATATTTAACCTGGAGAGAAACAGACTTGGAATACTCTGCTGGCGAACCTTTATCTGAGGGTAATCATGTGAGAATACTGCCCAGAAAAAAAGAAGCAATGTGTGGAAATTTATGGGAGGGAGTTTGGTTCAGGTAAGGAAGAGCCTCCAATCAGGGAAGTGGGCAACCTTTGCAGGTACCTGGATGCATTATACCTGTCCTCTTTGGTGAGCTAGGCTGGGCACTAAGAGCAACTTCAGGGTCCACCTCATCACTCTGCCTTAAAACCTGGAGCTCCAGTCAGCTAAGTTCTTCCTCTTCCCCATCCTGCTTAGAGCCTCACAGAGCAAAATTACACCTGGACCCAAGGTCAAGAGCCAAAAAGACTGCTCAGTTCACTCTGGAAAAGAAAAGGAAAAAAAAGGGACACGAGAGAAAATAGCTTTTAAAAAAGGAGAGCTCCTTCCCCTACCCAAGAGAAGGTAGGCAGACTGCCATTCTTTGCGCGTAGTTGAAGCACCTTTCTCCTTTCTCCTCATGCTGATCCTTTAGAAACCCTGAATGCAGACCACTCAGGTTAATTGGGTACACATTTTTCTCTGAACTGAGTAGTCAATGGGTCTTCCAGAAGACGCTTATGTGGACTAGCTAAGCTACTGTTAAAGTGGGTAGGCACTATGTCTTGGAAACACTTTTTTTTCCTGGAAATGTGCTAAAAGCTGCTTCATTTCTTGATATGCAGATGTGATCTCTGGGAAAAAAGGAAGGATTTGTAAAAGAAATTCACATTTCTCTAGGAGGAAAGAGATCAGTAACCCCCACATCTTCCTCCAAAAGGCTTAGCATTGGCCCTGGCAAAAAATCAGCAGTAAAGAAGGGCTGTGTCAGAAGTAAGCTGGCAGGGGCTGTAAAGTTTATGTGCTGGACCAGTTGGACCCAAACCTCAGGAGGTTGCTGCTCTATGGGAGGATGGTGGTTATGAGAACCTTGGAGCTGGCAGCTAAGGACGGTAATGTTTGAGGCAGAAGATGCTAAGCTCAGGTTTGTAGCTAACACAAAATAAAGAGGGAGTGACTGCTTTTGTTTTAACCACCAAGTATAAGGAGTAACCAAAACTTTTGAAGAACAGGCATTGGAGATATATCTCAGGGATAGGGCACATCCTTAGAATCCTGAGACCGGGGCCGGGGATTTAGCTAAGTGGTTTTGCTGCCTGCTGTGCAAGGACAAGGACCTGAGTTCGATCCCCAGTACCAAAAAAGAAAGAATCCTGAGACCTTGGGTTAAATCCCCAGCACTGCCTCATCCTAAAAACATCTGAAGAATAGACACAGTCACAATGTTCAGGTATTTCTCTATTTTGGAGGAGTCAATCATAAATTTTCCAAGACTATAAGTACAACAAACACTATAGGGTACAGCCATTCTCCCCTCTTCTTACTGAGCCCTGATTTATTAAGATCCATGCTCTTCCATGGAAGATCCATGGAAGCCTGGCCACATCCTTTCACCTTACTTGGGAGAGAGGATGTGATCTTGGGACCAGCAAGCAGCACTTTAAAATGGTTAAAAATGCAAATTCTTGGGCTCCACTCCAAACCTACTGGGTCTGAAATCCTCGTGCGAGGAGCTGGACAATCTGTTTTAACACACTCTACGGGTAATTTGCATCACTTTGAGAGCCATTGGTATACAAATCCTGCCAATTCTGTTTTCTTTCTTTGGCAATAGGCAAATGGCCAGGCACAGTGATATACACCTACTATCCCAGCTACTTAGTAGGCTAAGGCAGGAGAACTGCAAGTTCAAGGCCAGCCTGGACAACTTAGCAGGACCCTGTCTCAAAGTACAATCTAAAAAGAAGTAGGGATGTAGGTCAGTGGCAGAATAACAGTGAAGCCCTCGCTCCAATCCCCAGTACATGAAAAGAAAACAAAAAGATGGAAGGAAGAGGAGGGAGAGACAGAGATAGAGAAAGCTATAGTTCTGGTCAATTAAACTTGAGGGGCATGAGGGGTAGTCTGCTGGGGAAGCCTTGAAAACTGTTCCTCAGCTCTGGAAAGGGGCATAAGGATCCCTCTTTCAGGAGGTCTTTGGGTCAAACTGTTTTTGTAATACAGTCAGTCCCCAACTTATAAACATTCAAGTTTATGGGGCCGGGAATTTAGCTCAGTGGTTCCACTGCCTGCCTCGCAAGCACAAGGTCCCCAGTTTGATCCCCGGTACCAAAAAAAAAAAAATTCAATTTTTGAACTTTCACATATGAACAGACCTCACATTATGAACACTGTGAACAAATCACAGAAGTAGCTCATGTGTCTGCTGGACATTGTCACAGTTTTGCTACTGTGGGCTTACTGTGCTTAAAAATAAAAATAGTTTATTTACAGTATTTTTGTGTATGTTTGGTTTTTTTATGCTTTACATTGTATATTTGTGTCAAAGGTGTACAAGACTTACTTTGTTGGACTTATAAATTAATCTAATTTACAAATGTTCTCTCAGATCACAACTTGTTTGTAAGTTGGGGACTTACTGTAATGCTGAAATATCATGTTATGATTTATATTTAAATGTGCCCCCCAAAGTCTCACATATTCACAAGTGGGGCTTCTAGGAAATGATTGGATTATGGGGTTTATAGTTGACTCACTATTAGGAAGTGGGTTCTGATCAAAAGAGGTGGGTCACTGAGGGCTCTGCTTCATGCTGTGAGTGACTCTGCTCCCATGATGTGAGTGACTGTCCTCCACCATGCCCCTCTCCCATGCTGTCCTGCCTTGGAGCCAGCCAACTATGGACTGAAAGCACAATAATCTGAGCCAAAATAAACCTCTCTTCTTTTATTTGAGGGTGTCAGTTACTCAGTCCCAGTCAATGATGAAGAAAGTGATTAAAATTTTAGCACCAGGAGTAGGATTGTTGTAACACTACCTGACCATGTGGTTTAGAAGCCTTTGGAACTGGTTCTCAGGAGGAGTTTGGAAAGGTTTGGAAATGTTGGCTGAAGAAACAGCCCTAGAATGCTGTAAGCCAAGATTGATGGGAAATTGTGGCTATACCTCAGAAGAATAGAACGTGGATGAAAATGCAGACTGTAAAGACCAGACGTACAAGGTTTTAGTTGGAGACAAGAACTTCATTAGCAGCTGGACTCCAGACTGTATGTGTTATGCTCTGGCAGAAAATTTTTCTGTTTTGCTCATGTCCTGCAACTTTGTGGAGACAAAGATGGCAGCCTAATTATTCTCGCAGTGGAGATTTTTAAGGCAGTCCAACAGTCAGGTTATAACACGGATATGGCTTGCTGCTTTTAGCTAGGTTTATACTGAAAATGAGGATCAAAAAAATCATTTTAAAAGTTTTCAGTTTTTTAAGAAAGAAACTCCCTGCAAAGATGGAGCAGAAGAGAGGTTGGTTGCTGAAAGGTTTTGTGTTGGTTACTTTTGAAAGGTTTATTTGGCTTACCAGTTTATAGAGGTTTCAGTCCATAATTGGCTGGCTCCAAGGCAGGGATGGCAAACAGGCATGACAGGAGAAACAACATGGTATGCACAAGGTAGCACAGGTAATGAGATTTTTTTTGGTACTCGGGATCGAACTCTGGTCCTTGCGCTTGCGCAGCAGGCGGCAAAACCACTGAGCTAAATTACCCTGGCCTGTAACGAGACTTTAACAACATCTTTCTACCCTTTTTATCTTATTCAGACTATTTAAGGCAGGTAGCACTCACACCCTTAGTCCTCCTGCTCTCAGGCCTAGCCCCAACGTGAATCAATCACACACTCTAGATTCAGCCACTTAGAAAAAGCATGGGTGGGTGGGATCTAAACACAAGCTTTAACAGGTTTAGCATTAAAAAGAAGTCAAGCACTTTACCTTGGACAATAGAAAAGATGGCTTGAGGGCATCATAGTAACCAGCAGGATCCCAGCCCTTTAAGGCTTAAAGTTGCAAAAGTGAAAGATTTTGCTTTGAAAAGAGAACCCTAGGGCACCCTGTTCCAGGAGAATGGCAGCTTAGGGCATTGATTCCCCAGGGTTCAGTTTGTAGTGCTCTGTCATCCAGGCACTCAGAAGCCCCTGTAGCCCCAATTTGAGGAAACTTAGCTACTATTCCAGCTGGCAGAAGACTCTGGCATCATTCATGTGGTGCTGCATGTAGAACGTAAGAGTTGTGGGGTCAGGAAGGCTTCCACCCAGATTTCAGAAGAAGGCCTGGAAGGCCAGGCATTGTGCCCCTTAAAGGGCAATGTGAGAAGCTGTAAGAATGAAGCTGAAAGTGCAGTGGGGACCCCAGAAATTTGGAGAAGCTGGGACTATGGAACATATGAGGAAAACTGCAAGAAGTAAGCAAGGCCTGCCCTAGAGAGAAGCCAAGAGGGTTATAACTAGTGGCAATTTCATAGGGGTAGGGCTGCTCAAGCCCTTTGTAATTCACATCTCTAGACCACAACTTTCCCTGGGTGCAGGACATGGAGCTACAGGATTTAATGTTTGCCCTGCTGGGTTTTTGTCTTGCTTTGATCCTTCCTTTTGAAATGGGTGTGTTCATCCTGTGCCATTGTGTGTTGGCAGCGTTTGACTTTCTTTTAGACTTTCACAAGGGCTCACAGCTAAGAGTTTACCTTAAGTCTCAAACCTTAAACTTGAACTTTTCAGCAATGTTGAAACTTTTAGGACTTTGGCAACTCTTAGAGATGGACTAAATGCATTTCACATAAAGGGATATGTCTGAGTGAGGGATGGAATGTTATGGTTTATTTCTAGATGTTTCCCCAAAGCCTCATGTGCTCATAGGTGGAGTTTTTTGGAGGTGATTAGACTGTGGGGCCTTATAGCTGACTTGCTAATCGGAGATAGGGTCTGGCCCAGTGATACTGGTCACTGAGCCTCAGCCTGGAAGGGCTTATCTCCCTCCCCCACTCCTCCCTTCTCTCTCTCTGCTTCCTGTCTGCCATGCCATTGGGAAGCTTTCTTCTGCCATGAGCCTCTGTCATGCTGTCCTGCCTTGGAGCCAGCTGACTATGAACTCAGCTAACTATGAAATCTCAGCAAACTGTAAGCCAAAATATACCTCCCCTTTAATTTACGGGTGTTAGGTATTGTGTCCCAGGGACAAAGAAAGTGACTAAGACATGTCATCTGCATTTTTCCTTGTCATTCTTTCATAAATGTACACTGGACTTTTCCAGAGGTTGTGCTATACACAACGGATTGAATGAGAAGCAGATATGAGAGATGTTCAACTTAGTAACTTAGTGAGACCCTGTCTCAAAATAAAAACTTTAAGAGCTATGGATGTGGCTCAGGGAGAAGGTCCTGGCTTCAATACTCAGTACCACACACACACACACCAAAAGTAAAACAATGACAATCCTCCTCCTAATTTATTTTTTGTTCTAGAAAATGTGTTTTTTTAATTTAAAAATGTAATATATATTAATATATAAGTTTCTTATTAAGTAAATTAATAAACATTTTAAATTTTAGAGCTGGGGCTCAGTGGTAGAACACTTGCCTTAGCATATGTGTACTGGGGTTTCAGTCCCCAGCACCAGAAAAAAATATTTAGAAAATTTTTCTCAGTCTTAATGTGTAAAATGGTAAATAGAGAGAGACATAATCCACTTTTTTTTTTTTTGGTACCGGGGATCGAACTTGGGTCCTTGCGCTTGCAAGGCAGGCGGCAGAACCACTGAGCTAAATCCCCGGCCCATAATCCACTTTTTCAAAATGCTCCTTGGGCTTTTAAATTTTTAAGACTGTAAAGGGAAGAAGTCATGAGTCTGAGAGCTGCTCCTCAGAGAGTGGATGCAGTGCCTGGGGCTGCTGTTGCCATCTTGTGACCATGAGAGGAGCTGTCCATAAAGTGAGAGAGGCGGGGCAGAGAGAAGGCAGCGCAGCCTGGATCACTGACCCTCTGACATACTCAACCTGTGTATACTCTACACACCGTCACTATCTTGAAATGTCTTGTTCTCTGAGATGGTAAATTGCTTAAGCAATTTAGGTTTGACTTCTTACAAAATCTTCCTAGATGTTTCAATTTACATTTAACTCTGAGGACTTCAATGACCTTTACATCCATTTTGTGTGTGTTTCCAGGTCTTTGTGGACTTACAATTTACCAAATGAAGACACTGAAACCCCAAGACAGTGGTGGCAAACCTATGGCACGTGTGCTGCAGCCAGCTGTTTGTTATCATTCAAAGTTCTAAAAGGTTCACCATCACTGCCATAAGACAAAACTTTAAAAAGAGATACAGAATAAACTGATATAGTGTCATTCATGAATTAACAGAACTCATCAGTACTCTTATAAAAAGCCATGAAAATGTACTAGAACTCACATACACTTAGGAAAATAAGCCTTCCAATTAAGACTCTGTTTAAACCATTTTAATTTCTGTTTTTAAAATTGTTAGTTGTTATTGAAATGCTAGCCATTTTCAATTTAACGCAGTAAAAATCTTACTTGTTTTTGTGCTTTTTTGTTTATTTTTCTGACACTGGGGCCTATACACTGGACTAAATCCCCAGCTCTTTTTTTGGGGGGGGGGGTACTGGAGATCGAACTCAGGAACCTGCACTTGCAATGCAGGCACTGGAACCACTGAGCTAAATCCCCGGCCCCAGCCCTTTTTATTCTTATTTTTTTGTTTCTTTGGTTAGTTGGGGGTTTTTTGGTACTGGGGATTGAACTCAGGACCTTGCTCTTGTGAGGCAGGAGCAATGCCACTGAGCTAAATCCCTAGTCCTTTATTCTTAAGACAGGATCTCACTAAATTTCTCAGGTTAGGGTCAAACTTGTGCTCTTCCTGGCTCCAGCTCCTGGAATGCGTGCACCATCACAATAAGCCTAAAAGCTTAGATTTTATAACTACAAACTTCAAACTTTAGTGTGTTTTCTTTTTTTTGGTACCGGGGATTGAACTCTGGTCCTTGCGCTTGCGAGGCAGGCAGCAGAACCACTGAGCTAAATCCCTGGCCCTAAACTTCAGACTTTAAAAGTGATGTTTGCCAATAGGATGAATAGACACAAACATCAAGTTATATCTATATAATTAGGCATTGCCACAAAGAATCAATTGTTAGATGCTCAATAAGTATTTTTTATATAAAATCTAGATATAGGAAGAGAATCCCTGAAGACTCAAAGGCAGTATTGTGTAAGTATCAGACAGAAGTAAGCAATCCCAGCAATGATTGACTGACACTGAAATAACCTTACTCAGAGCTGAAAAAGTTTTGCAAGAGCCTTGGATAGTGCAGGAGAGATGGCCAAATGTCTGGCGTAAGCCTTTCCATGTGACAGATCTTCCACCGAGGTGGGGCCATGTAACTGAGGCTTTCCAGTGGAATGTCTGAGGAGGTGATGTACTTGGCTGAGTCTGGCTTCCAGCCAAGACAGTTAAGAAATGAGTGTGCATCTCCATACTCTCTCTTCCCCTGTTGGCCAGCTAGATGCAGAAAACTAGAGGCCCCAGAGAACAAACCCACTAGATGGAAAAGGCCAGGGCTGTTGTATCCCTTGTAATGGAGCATTGACTGCCAACAAGAAAGACCTACCTAGTGCTATTAAAGGAGTATGAAATAAACTTTATTTTGTCAAGCCCCTGAAAACTGCAAATAATTCTAGCATTAACAAATGCTAACCTATTTTGAAGCACTGAAGCTTTAAGCAAAATTTTAAGAAAAGTTTTGGGGCTTAGGTGAAAGAAGAGCAAATCTCAAGTTCATTATTGTACTCCTATCCCAGTGCCTAGTTCAGTGTCAGATGGCAATTAGATGTGTAATGAATAACTGAATGGATAGATAGGCAAATCAGTGGATAAGCAGGCAAATTAGGTATTCATATGAAAGCTATAATACTTTGGAATAAAATAACACTGAACATCCGTGGGAAAGGTTCTACATGTTAACTAGCATATACTTCTGTATATTTTACTTTAAAAAAAATTTAAGTAGGTAAAACTACTTTGTCAGATTCTGAATTTCTCTGGAGGTATTAAAGAATAGACCAGGCAACTACTTGTCAGGGGTATGAAATGTGATAAAGTTCAAACTTATAAAAGTGGTTACAAAGCGATTAGACAAGTTGTGCCTTGATGTTCTTTGATCTTTTAAATGAAGTGATTATATATGCTCATTAAAGAGTCTGTCTTTAGCTGTTTAAAGTAACTTTTATAGGTGTGTATCTATGTATGTATTTATGTAGTACTAAAAATTGAACCAAGGGCCTTTTAAATGCTAAACACCAGTTCTACCACTGAGTCACACTCCAGCCCTATTTTTAGTTTTAAAAATTTTTTTAAGAAGTAAAAATATGAGATGAAAAGTCTATGTCTCTAAATGGTTTTCTGATCACATACCAAAGCAATCTTCATAAATTGTGTATATATAATTATATACAAGTTTCCCTTGTGGAAATCTTGTGGTTCTGAAGGTTCTTGCAACCTTGAAATCATGAAGTATCAAAATGAGTTATCAGGGGCCGGGTATTTAGCTGAGTGGTTCCACCACCTGCCTCACAAGCGCAAGGTCCCAAGTTTGATCCCTGGTACCAAAAAAAAAAAAAATCACAGAATAGTGGTTTGG
>NW_004624929.1:1382903-1398016 GCF_000247695.1 Heterocephalus glaber
ATTTATAGGTTGCCTTCCTTGTATTTTAAGTTCCAGTGATATTTGTCATCATATGTAAGTACTCTTTAGAGTTACCATGTCCTATACTTACTATTTTTCTCAATTTCACTTTAATTATACCACTTGCATACAGGTATGAATATTATTAAACACAGATTTATTTCTGCACTCTCAGTACTCCAAGCAATAATCCTACGCTATACTAGTGCGTGCTGCCTCAGAATTAGTAATAGATGCAGGATATATTCCTCATCTAAGAATTTCACAGTCTTTCCAGAAACACACATGAAAGTGAGGCAGAGAATAAGGAAAATGCCCAGAACATCCACAGATTAGAGAAACAGATACAATGTGAGGGATGAGCTGTGAGTCTTCATATAAGCACCAAGAGAGGTATTTTAGGGCAGCTCTTGGCATTGACATGATTTTTTAATTGAATTTTTTCAGTATTCTTTTTGATATCCAGAACACTGCAATCATTTGAGCCATTTTTTAATTTTTAAAAATATATATTTTAGAGATTGTTCTGGAGAAAATCTTACTTTAAAAAAAACTCAGCCAATACAGTAAATATGATAAGGTTTTTAGGGCCCTTTTCTCCAGTGATAACATTTTATGAATTGATTCTGGAACTTAAAATTTTACTATGGGTCAAAAGTACAGATCGTTAATTATCTAATTTAATTATCTAATGTAATCCCAGAAAGTTCTTTGGCATAGTACTTTTAGGATACAAATGTTAGTATATTTTGAGATATACAGTGCATAGCAAAAAGAAAAGGGAAAGAACTGCATCTTTTAAAATTATGTAGTAGATACAGACATATATAAACAAAGTCACGCATTCACTGTAGGAGCTGGCAGTGTGACAGCCCACAGGGACTCCACCTCCCTGAGCCTCCTCACCTTTGCATCATTCTCTCTCACACTGTTTCCTGGCTGGCCTGCGTGACCACTGGCAAAGGTCAGAAGCGACGTCACGTCTGTGATTGGGTTATAAAACACTGTGACTTCCACCCAGTCTCTCTCCTTCTTGCTCTCTCTCTCTCCACTCTGGGAGAAGCCAGCTACCGTTCTGTGAAAACCTTCCAGCAACTTACAGGGAGGCCCATATGGAAGGAAGAGAGACCAGTGGCCAACTTGCAGCAAGGACCTGGGGCCACCATCACCATGTGAGTGAGGTTACAGCAGATTCTCCAGCCCCAGCAGAACCTCGAGATGGCGGCAGCCCTGGTCACAGCTCAACTGTGGCTTCCAAGGCACCCTGAGCCAGAGAAACCCAGATGAGCCCCTTCCAGATCCTACTGTTATTGTTTTAAGATAACAATGTGAGAGTAATTTATTTTGCCACAGTGGGTGACAAATACAGCTGATGTTGGATAGAAAAGAAGCACTTGATTATTTGAAGCTCTTAATATTTTAAGCCTATCATTGACAATCAGCATGTTTTCTGTTTTTAATTAATATTAGATGACATTACTAAGGCTTACCCTGATTAACTCTTTTTTTTTCTTTTCCCAGTACCAGAAATCGAACTCAGGACCTTGCACTTGCCAGGCAGCTGCGGCACTGCTGAGCTAAATCCCTGGCCCTGAGTAACTCTTTTTCTATACACCTAGTGGCCTTTCTTATTTTCTTAGAAAATTAGTTAATGCCACACAAAAGCACAAGATGGCCTTTACTTAAATATGTTTTGGATGAGATAGCATTATCAACAACTGTGTCTGCCACAAAAGGCATGTCTTGCCAAACAGTGGGCTGGTGATACAGGTCACTCTGAAGTACCCTACTGCTCTTGGAGAAAGGCACGTTGCATAGAGGGTGTGACAGACATCTGTGCCACGGGGGTAGTATCAGTTGAGGGATGTATGATGCCAAGGATATTTCACTAAGCTGCACAACGCCGAGAGATTCTGCTGTTACTGAAAAAGGACATGTGATGCTCCATTTAATACTTACTATCAACACTGTGACTTTCCAGTTCCTAACTCCTAAGGACATCCAGTGCTCTGGTGGTTTCACTATCAAGGCTTCAGCAGTTCTCCCCCGGAAGTCTCTGTTGGAGTCATGGACACTCGGGCGAGCTGGATGTTCCTACTAAGCAAGCGTTTGGCTATGGTGGAGGACGGTGAAAGACAAGCAGGAAGGGAAGACAGAACTTCGTATTAGTTTGCCACGACTGCCTTAACAAAGTGCCACTGATCCAATAACTTGGACAACAGAAATTTATTGTCTCGTGATTCTGGGGGCTAGAAGTTCAAGATCCACAGGTTGCTAGGTTTGGATTCTCCTAAGATGTCTCTCCTTGGCTTGTAGCCAGCAGTCTCCTCTATGGGATTATGCAGTCTCCATTCTGTACATGGCGTCTGAATTCCCTCTTCTCATGAGGACATCAGTCACACTGACTTAGGATCACCCTCGTGACCTCATTTTATCTCTTCAAATACTCTGCAAATCAGTCACATTCGGAGGTACTGGGAGCTAAGGCTTTCAACTAACTAATCCAGGGGACACTATTTGGCCCATAAGAGGATTGAAATGTATTGTTCAGGTAAATCATTAACAGAGGAAATGGTCTCTGGAAATCTTAAGCAGAACTGAATAAGAGAGCAAATAAAAGTGATAATGGATTTAGGCTTCTTGTAAGTATATTATGGTAATTTTTGATGTGCTTTTTAACTGAAATTTTTATTTCTTCTGCATAATACATGTTTGATACTCAATTGGTACAAATACCTCAGTTCCAAGACAAATTCTCTACCACAGTTTTAAAAATTTACCTTAATATATATTATATTAAGCTTATATTGCTGCCATGTCTGTTTATCTACATAAAGAGAAATGTGTATTAATCATTCATTTATATTAGAGTTTATTATTAGCAAAAGCCCAGACTAATCCTTTACTCATCTATCATTTTTAAATTATCCCAAATAAAAGATAAATGTAAATATCCTACCAACATAATGAATATACAATGGGTATTATCAGTATTAACAGTACTCTTAGTGAGTGGGCTGCGAGGTTGGGTGAGGCATTTGAGGCCCCGTCCTTGTCATACAACCTCCCAAACAGTGTGACTGTCAAGACAGGTCTGGATGTTGGCTGCAGGCTCAGCAAGCACTCATCACTCATCACTTAAGTGCGACACAGAGAAGTGGACCTTTAAGATACACAGTCCGATGACACTGTCCTTGTAAGATGAAGAAAAGCCAGTGACAAATGCTGGCCAAATTCTGACCTGTTAGAAATATTTGAAGGGCTGTAGCTGTAGCTCAGTGCTTGCCAAGCAAGCACAAAGCCTGGATTCCATGCCCAGCACCACACACACACACACACACACACACACACACACACACACACACACACCATACACAGCAATTTTAGAAATACTTGAAAAACACAGAGCATACTTTGAAAAACTGAAGTTATGGGACTGGCATTGATTGATTAGTACAGAAATGCTTGTAACTGATATTCCAGAAATCTAACTCTTTCAGATAAATTATTTTTTAGTCTCCACCAAATGACCAGAAGTGAATGATGGAGGGGTGGTCTGAACTGAGCATCTGTCGCCTCCTCCTGTCACTCACTGCTCGCCTCCCAGGCTTCCCATGGTCCCCAGGCCCGGCAGTGGTTTCTGACAGAGAAGAGGAATGGGAGCAGAATCTGCAGAGCTCAGTGGAAGGATGTGGCTGGGAAGAGCCCACGTGAGACAAGCGTTTACTTCTGGGGTTTACAGTTTGTGTTTTCTTGTCAACACCAGCTACTATCGAATTCTCTCCTTCAGCTCCTCCTTCTCTCCTTTTCCCCTATGGTCACATGGGGCCTCCACCCACATGAGGAAAGGGATCCCTTTATCTTCTCCAGGCCACCTGCCTCCCCCTCATGGTTCTAATAGGATTCTCTGCAGAGACTGGTCCTGAACTAGCCTCAAATCTTCTTCCTACTTGATAGACCATGAGCAGCTCAACCTCCTCCCTACGGCTTAAATAAGATTCATTTCTTTATATCCAAGGACACACTATCATATTAGTGACTTCTAGGCAAGAAGTTTAGCCTGCTCAGTGTTCTTCCTCATCCACAAAGATAATCTGATCCTTTCCAATTGGAGATTTTTACAATACTTGGAAGCACTTGGGTGAGGTTTTGATGTCAAGAAGTGCTTCTACTTTTATGAAATTAATTTGTCATATCAAGAAAAGACTTACCTGAAATTCTCTGGGTGCAAGCTGAACTTTGCTCAGCAAAACCTCAGGAAAGACATACTGGGTCCCATAAGTACCACTGAGGGAGAACATCTCGAACCTGGTAGCAGCGGTGTCAACTGAGCCACCACAGCTCTGTATATCAGGGGTTTTACACTTCAGCGGGGTGCAAATCTAGAGAAGTAAAGCATCAAAAAGTCAGAGAAAGTCATGTACATGTAATTAGCTTTATCTAGTCATTTCACAATGTATATATCAAAGTATCATATCCTCCATACCATTCCTGTTAATCTCATCTCAATAAAGCTGTGGTGAAATTTTTTAATTAATTAATTAATTTAATGCTAGCTGCTCTTTAAAAAAAAGTCATAAGAAAAGCAATTGAAATACCCTGTATTTTAAAAAGTCACATATTTGTATATGAGCAAAGACTGAAAAAGTCAATTAAGTTTTTCTTTCACTACACTATTTAGGTATTTCTATATAAAATTTAACTAAGGAAGTCATCTTACTATACAGATGGAAAGGTTCCAGAAGCAAGACCCGCATTTACTCAACTAGACCTGAATAGCATCTTCCAATTCACCTTCACCTCTTGTCAGACTAAAGTTTTAGCATCTAGCTCATCTGCTCCCTGCACGTTTGCAGATGGTAGGCAGGCACTTCAGGGCAACAGTGTTCAGATGAGAGAAAAATAACTTCTAAGTAACTTCTAAGAAGTAATATATGCTTCAATTTTATTCCCTTATTAACCTACAAAATGCAACACTAGCTTTAAAAAAAGATATAAACCCACAGGGTATGACAATAGGACAGACCGCAGCAGTTTCAGAAGTTGAGGAGTTGATGTAAAAAAACAGTAACTGACTCAGCAGACCTAAGAAACCCAATCCTAAACTGGAGGTGGGGAAGGCCAAGAATCAACCCCACCCACACCGCAGGGTGTCCAGACAATGCCATCACTGGACCACTTGGCACCTCAGAGCTGGGAATAACATTATGGTGGCTAAAGTAAGAGAAATTAGTGGAAAGTTGCAAGAATGCCTTAGATACTAAGTCCTCCATGACAAATGAGCCCATGACACTCCTACATGCCAATAAAAGACATAATTTATTCCAGGGAGGAAAGCAGGTGGTCTTTAGGTGGAAATATGAATGACACAGTTGATGGGCATTACATGAATAAAATCATATTGAATGTTAAAAATATTTCCCTCCATTATCCCCTACAAGCACCCTGCAAGGCCATTTCTCCAGGCTGACTCTATAAATGCTTAAATACAGTAGATTTATCTTTCAGCAGTAGAGATACCAGATAAAATACAGGATGGGACAGTCAGGTAAGTTCAGATCTGGGGATATACTTCAGTGGTAGAGCCCTTGCCTAGCCTGTGAAAAGCCCTGGGTTCAATCTCCATCACCAAAAATGAAATTTGTAGTGCAGCGAATCATTTTTTAGCATAGGTACATCCTAAATATTGAATGGGATATACTTATATTTAAAAAGTTGTTTATCTGAACTCCAATTTTACCTGTGCCTCCTGTGTTTCTACTTTAATTAAGAACCCTGTACAGGAAGAAAATTAGAAGGATCCTGAAACCTGAAACTTAATCCCAAGAGGAAGTTTCTAAAGGTGCTTACCTCAGGGATTGACCTAACAAAAGATACAGCTAGATCACCCTACCGTGAAGCTCAAGATTGGTTGGCAAGTATGTAGTAGCCACACACTCAGAACTTTCAGTTGGGTTGTGGTAAGTCCTCAGGCATTACTAGTATCTGATGAAAACTTATAACATGAAAGAGAGAGCAAAAGAAGCAAATAAAGACAAAGGAACCAGAGACACCTGTTTACAAAGATGGGGCCAAAAACCAAGAAGGAAGCTCTTCCCAAAAGCTGAAGCCAAAGCAAAGGCTTTGAAGACCCAGAAGGCAGTGTTGAAAGGTGTCCACAACCAGAGAAAGATCTGAAGGTCACCAACCTTCCAGCTACTCAAGCCACTGAGGTTTGCAAGGCAGCCCAAATACCCTCAGAAGAACACATCCAAAAGAAATAAGCCTGATCACTACACCATTATCAAGTTTCCCTGGGCCACAGAGTCAGCTCCGAAGACGACAGAGGACACAACCATGCTTGCATTCATTGTGGATGTCAAGGCCAACAAGCATCAGATCAAACAAGCTGTGAAGAAGCTGTACCACACTGATGTGGCCAAGGTCAATACTCTGACCAGCCCTGGTGGAGAGAAGAAAGCATATGTTCTACTGACTCCTGATCACGATGACTGGATTTTGGCAAGAGAACTGAGATCATCTAAATTGAGTTTAGCTGGCTAATTCTAACTATACATTGTTTTGTCAGGAAAGAAAGAAAAGAAAGAGAAGGAGAGAGGGAGGGAGGAGGAAGGAAGGAAAGAAATACAGATTATTTAGAGGAAAGTAATGTCAAGAATTTTTTTTCATTTTCTGTGTTACTGTGGCTTGAACCCAGAGCCTTCACACTCATCCCCCACCCTTTTTCTGTATTTAATTTTGATACCAGATCTCTCTAAGTCGTTAAATTCCCCAAAATGAACTGGAATTTATAATGCCCCTGCCACAGCCTCCCAGAATGCTGGGATTATAGATGTGCACTACCACACCTGGCTATCAGGAAATTTCTTTCTCAATAGCCTCAGAGATAAAAGAGAAAACACTGCATCCATGAAAGAAAAAAAATTGTTTTTTTAAGAAAGAAAGAAAAAAAAAGATACGAAAATTGGAGGACAAATCTACGAGAGCATTTAGATTTCCAAAATGAGGAAATTTCAGAAAAATGAAAAAGAGAAGGAAATTCTGCAAGCATTCTGGAGAGTACATAAGAAAAAGATATATACATATAAATCAGGAAGCAGGCTAACTTCAGAATTCTCAGTAGACATACAGCAAAACAGAAGGAAAATTATAACTACTTTAGTCCATAACCAGGCACTTACCTGAACTTAAGAGAAAGATATTTTCAGACACTTCAGTGTCAAAAAACTTACCTCCCAATCGTGCTTTTTGAGGAAATTTAGTAAAACGAAGAGCGCATGAACCAAAACCAAGAAAGGCAGGGAACAGGAAACTCACACAGAGGAATGGTAAGGAGAATCTTCCCCAGGAAAAGGGAGAGTCCAGGATAAGGCATAGGGGGCAGCCAGGTCAGAATGGAGCAGTAGACTGAAGAAGACAGCGTGTTGGAGGATTGGAGAAAGGAGCGAGTGAGGCTGGGAGGAAGAAACGGGGACTCTGAACTCAGAAAAAAAGGAAAGAGACAATTCCTAGGGAGATAGGAAAAGAAGTTGCAAGATAACCATTTACAGAAAGAATAAAAGAAAAGCAGACAAAATTCAATTATTTTTAATTTAGGATTACCTGGTAAAAACACCCTTGGAGGAAAATTGTTCTGAGATACTACTGGAAGGTACAGGGAGTTTAAAGCAAAAAAGTCAAAGAAAATTAAGTAAATTGTAAAGGCAAGGCAATTAATAACTTTAGAAAAAACAAAGAGAAAAGGAATATACAACACTCACATGCTACTTGAAATGATATTTATGTAGTCATAACAATATAAATAGTACATATTGAATACATAAAGGTTATATTGAAAGAATGGCAGAGGGGATGCAGACAGAACAATATAGCAGAGTTAAATGTTCCTCTATGCAGGCAAAAAATGAAACACAATGACCAAAAATGGTGCATTTTAAAAAATGGAATTATTATTAGGTAAAATGAATTGCAATTGAAAAAAGGAAGAAGCAGAAGTGCCCCTAGAAAGGAGAATTAGAAGGACCGGAAACAGTACAACTGTTACATTTTTTGTGCTATTTTATGTTATGAACTATGTACATGAATTACTTAGAACAAATCCAGGCAATAAAAGGTTGAGAGTCTTGGATGTAAAGAGAAATGAAAGAATAAAGGAATTGTAGAACTAAAATTTATGAATAAAACATAGCTGTATTATTTAGAAATATAGAATAAATTCCAGAAAAACAACCTCTAAAAGATTCAAAACTGCAGTTGGCCAGTGGTGCATGCCTATAATTCCAGGTGCTTAGAGGCTGATCCAGGAGGATCACAAGTTTGAAGCCAGCCTGAGCAACTTAGGGAGACCTTGTCTCAAAACAAAAACTACAGAGTTGAGGATGTACCTCAGTGGTACAGAATCTCTGACTGTGATGACCAGTAACACACACAAACACACACACACACACACACACACACGCACACACACATGATTCAAAATAGTTTGCTTGCCTCCAGAAAGGAGAATGGGGCAGATTAGACAGAGAACTAGTGGTTTATAGGTCTCTAATGCTGTTTTTCTTCTTAATTATGTCTGTGATTACTTTGATTTAAAATGAATGAGGCTGGAAGGGATAGAACTAATCCAGATGGCAAGAAGGGAGAAGACAGTGGACATTTAAGAAGGACTAAAGCACGAAAAGAATTGAATAAGCAGTTATTTTGAATATAGCCAGTGTTGACCTGAGTGAAACCTGGTGACATAGGGATGGTGATTAAAAGATTATGTTTATTTTCAACTACCTAATATGAAAAGTTAACATTTACTGAGGACCCCTCATGCCAATCACAGTGCTTAACACTAAATGTACTTATTAAATCAAAGTTCCGCAAAACCCTAGAAAGAATTGATTCAGAGAAACCCTGAGTATGAGGAGCCAAGGCATAAGGTACTGAGAGGCAAGAAAGGGGCAAATCCAGAGGGTGTTATTATTACCCGTTCTCCAGGACTAGTTAGGTCCTTCAGTGATAGGCTCTAATTTTATATGGTACTTTTCCTTTGACGCATCTGTCACAACCAAAATTAAATAGCAACGTCTTAACTTCCTATTCAATAATTACCAATACTCCCTTTAGACACAAGCTCTATAAGGCAATGATCACATCTCTCCTACCCATCTTGCCGCCTCCAGCCTGTGTCAAGTGCCTGTATATGACAGGCGTTACATAAATACTTGGTAAATGAGAATTGATCCACATGGTATAGATGAAGATAAGTAGAGAGTTAAAGAGGTCAGAGATTGGACCAAGGCCAGGGTGCTAGTACATGGGGAAACAAAGACTTGCCCAGGATTTTCTGATAGCAGAATCCATCTTGTTAACATATTACTCAAGTCCCTGAATTTGAACTGTGTTTTTTAGCAGATGTTTTATCACTAATTTCTTGTATCATTGGGGAACAAATTTTATATTCCAAAACCCCATAGACTGGTCATTTAGAGGACTTTGACCTTAGGGAAAGGACACAGAGAGACCAAAGAGTAATAATCTATGGAAGAAGACCTCTAAGTGTATTTGCTAAAAATAATTGACTTCTTTTTCTATTATTTTTTTTGCTTTGATTTACTCTATAATTCCTTAAACTATTCAGTCTGTTCCATCTCCCACACTGCTATAGAAATTGCTCTAAATCTTCACTTCCTTCAAGCTCTCCAGTCTGGTTTACCCAACTTTTACCACTCCCTACTCTATAGAAAATGCCACACCTTCCTTCCTTCGCCACATCGTTAAAACTCTTACAAAATCCTGTACCCATGCAACACTTAGAAAACCTGTGACACAAGGCAGGGGTTTATTTCATCTTTACTTCTTTTTCTTTCTCTTCTTTCCTTCAGTTAAGAAGTAGCTTTTATGATAATAGTATTTGCTTTCTTAACATAGGATCATAATTAGACTTTGAAAGAGTATCAATATTATTCAATAACAAAATCCCTTATCCTCAAGACCAACATCTAAACTTTCCTGAAAACAAAGGATTTTTCTAAACCATTTGACATTAAAATCAAGGTGGAATAAACATGAGGCTGTAATGTATTTATTTAAGATATTTTGGGTGAATATTTCCATGTTTTCCAATAGACAGACTTATGTGTTTTATCCTGGGTGTTGCCCCAGACTCTGCTGGTAATATTAATGTCAAAATTCTTCTAAAATTAGAAAATTCCAGATTCTATGATATGTGTGGTGCCAGTGGAGGTCACTGCCCAGAAATAACCTCAGAAGGCTTGCTTTTACCCAGCAGAGAGGCCCTCTTTCCCACCACCAAAAAGGGACTTCTGAGCTCTCCTCCATGGGGCCCATGACTGGGGAAAGGGGGCAGACAAATAGGGCAATACTGAGAGAAAGGAAAGAGGAGGACTCAAGAAACTGCTATGTCACTTGATAGCTTTTATTTTTACTTAAAAATATAATCAGGGATTTAGCTCAGTGGAGCTGCACCTGCCTCGCAAGCACAAGGTCCAGAGTTCGATCCCTGGTACCTCAAAAAAATAAAATAAATAAATAAATAATAAAAATATAATCACAAAAAATCACCTATTTTTTATTTTTTAAAATTTAGATGGTAATAATAAAATACCATATATACACAGATCTAATGTAAAATATAACATGCCATTATAATACATGATGATATTTATATGGTAAAAAATATTGTTTGACAACATAATTTTAACAAATTTTCAATTTTGTACTTGGTTGGTGATACTATTTTTTCTCTTTCCTCTGATGCCTTAGAGTATTGATTCCTCTTATTGTCTGTGTCCTTTCTTCTTTTGCTGCGCCTTCCCTTAGGCCTAAACAGATAATCAAGGCTCTGTCATCTGTTGGAAAGGAACAAAACCTCTACAAGTCTCTGTCTAGTGCTGTCTTGTTACCCTTTTTCTTGTCTCAAAGTATTTTGGGGGAAAAATTCACTCATTCTCTCAATAACTTCATTTCTCAAACACTATCACCTGTGTTTCACTCAGGGAGCTGATGATATTCCACCAGGACTGTACCCATTAATGCCAATAATGCTGAACATATTTCATAAACATGCCTCCCAACTTCTCCACCTGAGAGTATCTACAATTTTGGGAGTCCACAAAAGTTCTCTTTGTAAACTCTTTTATTTTTCAATCATATTTGCACATTCCTATTCTTCTATTTCCTGTCCCAAACACTGGAGTTCCTAAAGGCTCCGCTTCTACTATGATTTTTCATTGTCCACATACTCGTGATTCCCCAAAATAAGACCTAACTGGGAAATAAGGGCTGATCATTATGATGGCGATGGTCAGTGTCATGCAGAACATTATACCTCACTCTTGTCTTGATCGGCGGCTACTCTGTAAAGGCAGGTGAAGCGAGGTGACTGGGGCTGCGATTTTCGATCTCCAGTTTTCAAAGCTAATTATTTTCTGGTTAGGTCTTATTTTGGGGGAAACAGGGTAGCCTCCTCTGCAAAGCCATTCATTTTTGGAGATTTAATCATCACCTGTATCCTGCTGATTCTCAAAAGAGTATTTCCTGGTCCAATCTCCCTTGAGCATTAAATTCATGTATTCAATAGCCTAAAGTCAATTCCTGGAACTGGAAAAAAATAAATAGCCTATTGAGTGGCTCCATTTGAATGTCCTGTAAATGTTTCAAAATTAGCTAGTCCCAAAATAAACTCAGCATCTTGCACCTGATTCACTCCCCTAGCATCCAGATCTCTCAGAGGCATCTCATCCACCTGGCTACTCTTACCAGGAACCCGGCATATTCTAGACCCTTCATTCTACTTTCTGGTCTCATATCAAATTAGCCACTGAGTTCAGTTTCCTAAATATTTCTTTACATTATATCCTACATTTAATTCCTACTAACATCATCTTGGTCCACAGCCTAATAGGACCATTTTATTACTCTATCTAGTTTTTCTTTAATCTTAGTTTCAAATTATGCAGTGTGTCAAAATGGTCTGTTCAAAAGCAGATCCAACCATACCATTCCCTTGTCAAATACCTTTCAACAGCTGACCGCCAACAGTGGAATGAAGTACAGATCTTAACTACACCAGGTAGGAGCGTAGGGGATATGAAGCTGGGGCCAGGCTAATCCTCCTCCAGCCCTTGCTTTTCACGTTATGCCCAAGCAACACTGAACAACTTGCTCTTCCTGCACGCCTGGGTCTTCCACACATCCACATCCTTGTTCATCTTCCCAGCCCACACTAGAATTCCCTCCACTCTCTTTTACCCAGATAATAGCGTCAGTTCCAGAAACTGCCCTGAATCCTCAAATTAGACTCAGTTCAGTCCTTATTCCTCTTACAGCAAAATGTGCCTACTATGTCTTATCACTTGTCAGCCTTTACTGAAATTCTCCATTGGAAGGTTTTTCTACTATACTAGGCATGAAATGTTTACTCATCTTCCTATCATTGCCACTGAACGTCTTCCTGGAGCATAGTCGGTACTCAATAAATGTTTGTAAAAACAGACAAGCATTGCTAGAGTGCTCACCATAAACCAAGCACAGTGTTACGCAGTCAGTATCTCCAGCATTCAAAGGCACTCGATCTCAAACAATTATGTGAGTAATGTGACATAAAACGAGTTTGATGAAACTAAGCATATGATGTTCTGGGAACACACAGGCAAAGTGCTCAACCCAGGTGGAGGGGGCAGTGGTGCTGCAGAAGTGTCACAGTGAGGATAATAACTGAGTATCATTATGAAAAACACCATGCAAACATCCACACACTTTGCAGATGCTGGCAAACTGGAGACAGACAAATGCATCGATGTGGCACAAGCCAGGACAAGTGTGAATGGAGAGGAAAGAAGGGGATAGAGAGGAAGAGGGGACCACACATCAAGCCTTTGTGAGTCTTTTAGGTTTGGGAACTTGACTTGTCAATTAGTCAGTGAAGAATTGTAAGAAAGTGATATAATCAGAAGTAGCTTTGCATGATTTTTGTAATAATAGTGCAGGGCATGAGGTGGCTGGAGCTGAGCTGACCCTAGGAACTCTGTTAGGTGGGTACTGCAATTATCTGAGTGAGAAAGGATGGGGACAGGGCAAGGAAGAACAAAGACCTGTCTCACCACACTATGGTAGCTCGCTCTCTATGTCAAGGCTACAAGACATCAGGATCTGCAGCCATAAACTGTTCTAGTGAACAACCCCAGACGCAACTCCAGCTGTCTCCAGTACATATTTAGAGTCAAGCTCTTTATACAGCAAGAGCAGCATTAGTGAAGAAAGAAAATGTCTAAATTTTAGGCAAGGAGTAAGTACTTAATTATCCATCAAAATCATCTGTAACTTGAATAACTTTTAATGTTGATACTGCAAATGAGTGTTATGCCTTTTTTCCAACCAGTTTAAAATTGGACTGACATCTAGAATTGCAATATTTAGCAAATAAAAATACAAGCTGCCCAGCTAAATTTAAGTTTCAAATAAAGAAAAAAAAATAGTACAGATATATTCCCTAAAGTGGGACATACTTATAGTGCACTAAAAGCATTCATTGTTTATCCAACATTCCAATTTACCTAAGCATCTGTATTTTATGTCCTAACTCTTCTGACCCCAAACATTACCTGTAGATGATAGCGTCCTTCAGCAGTATGCAGCCCATCAAATGCTCCTAAGGCATAAACTTCATCTGACCTCTTCTCAGACATCTGGTAGCTTAGATGACAGCAAAGATCTTTCTGGCAAACTGTGTAATTTCCTGTGATTCCTTTCAGCTCCACAAAGATGTATTCGTCAAAAAAGACAGTTCCTTTAAATTCCCGGTTCCCTGTCCAGAGGGCTTCTATACTGCTGGCATAAGAAGTCCAATTCACTACGGGGCGGTATGGATGGGAATCCAGCTGGGACAGGAGTTTTCCCTCCTGGGTCTTCATATCGTAATGAAATGTTCTTGGAAAATCTGGTGCATAGATGCCACTTCCTGGAAGTAAACAGTTGGAAGTACTGAGTGAAAGGTACTTCACAGTTGTTATTGTTATTGTAAACTCAAATTATCATTTCATTTCCTATAAGCCATATATTTTATTAATTTTAGTAAAATATGCTGATAAGGAGTCAGAGAGATGAGACAAAATCCAATAAAATATGACTCCAGGAAGAAAAAGTTTTCTGTAAAAACAGAAAAGGAGTATACACTCAAGTTGAATAAAACTAAATCTACACAATAATTTAGATTGCGATTAATTCTACAGCATGTCACTTGCTAGATGTTTAAAAATCAAGAGTTGGATAGAAAGCTACATGACTACGATCTCAACTCGCCAGGAGCTGAGGGAGGAGAATCATAAGTTTGAGCCCAGCTTGGGCAATTTAGCAAGTCCCTGACTCAAAATAAAATTTATAAAGGGCTGTGGATGTTCTTTCTACTTCCCAATAGCTATCCTCCATTTTGCTTCTTATTTATCCATTGGGTTTCTCACACGAGAGAAACAATGCAATATTTAAACTTGTGTGTCCAATATTTTGCACTTAAAATTATGGTCTTGAGGTGCATCCATTTACTTAGAAATGTCTCAAGCTTATCCATCTTTAGGCAGTACTCCGTTGTATGTAAATCACATTTTCACAAGGGAAGGGGAAAAGGAAGGAAGGGAAAATTATTTTAAAAAGCGAATGGGAGGAAAAATGGAAACAAGGCTTTTGTAAATGGGAAAGGAAAGAAAGGTTGAAGGGAGGGGAGGGGAATGGGAAAAAAGAAAATATATTGTGTACAGGTACAAATTCCCTATGATGAATATGATCATTAAGCATGTACCAATAACAAAAAAACTCCAAAGGTGGGGGTGGCTGCAGATGTAGCTCAGTGCAAAGGGTGGGGTTTAATCCCTAGTACAAAAAATGTCAGAAAAGTCAGAAGTGATTGTATTGAGGAGTACATGTTAGTCATTAAAAGATGATTTTTAAAAACTGAGTCTTAAAGGCCACACTTTACCTGTCATTCTCCTCAAAGGGTTATGTAAATTGGAGGCAAGGAAATTGACCCCAATGCCCATAGCTCAGGCCGAATGGAATTCGATGGCTGACAAATGTGGCAGAACATTCATCCAAGCCATGGGGAACAGTAC
>NW_004624929.1:1410003-1442936 GCF_000247695.1 Heterocephalus glaber
GACTTGAAATTATACTACAAAGCTACTGTGATTAAAAAAAACAGCAAAAAACCAAAACAAAACAGACCCAAGGATCAATGGAACAGGCTAGAGGATGCAGAAACAACTCCAGACACACTCAACCACTTTATCTTTGACAGAGGCGCCAAATACCTTCGCTGGAGGAAAGATAGCCTCTTTAATAAATGGTGCTAGAAAAACTGGTTTTCCACATGCTGAAGACTAAGACTAGACCCATATCTTTCACCATGCACTAAACTAAAATCAAAATGGGTCAAAGATCTAAATATTAAAACAGAAACACTAAATCTGCAGGAAGATAGAATAGGAAGAACTCTTAAAGACATTGGTGTAGGCAAAGGCTTTATGACTAAAACCTCAATTGCACAGGAACTATTACAAAAAATCAACACCTGGGATCTCATCTTATTAAAAAGCTTTTGCACAGCAAAAGAAAGCACCAAGTGAAGAAACAACCCACATTGTGTTAAAAATGTTTGCCAGCTGTTTCTCAGACAAAGGACTAATATCTAGAATATATAAAACTCAAAAAAATCAGAACCCCCAAATTTAAAGACCCAGTCCAAAAATGGGCATCTGAAATGAATAGACATTTCTCAGATGAAGAAGTAGAAATGACAAACATGAAAAAAATGTTCAACTTCAGTGGTCATTCTAGAGATGCAGATGAAAACAACGCTGAGATTCCACCTTACTTCAGAAAGAATGGCTGCTATCAAGAAATCAACAAATAACAAATGCTAGAGGAGCTGTGGGAGAAAAGGAACCCTTCTTCACTGTTGGAGGGAGTGTAGACTGGTGCAACCACTGTGGAAATCAGTATGGAGAAACCTAAACTAGAAAGTCCTAAAACTAGAGGTTTGATTTGACCCAGCTGTTCCCTTTCTATTATCTTCCCAAAAGAATTAAAAGCATCATACCACAGTGATATATGCACACCCATGTTTATAGCGGCACAGTTTGTAATAGCTAAATCTTGGAAACAGCCCAAATGCCCATCAACGGATGGTGAGAGGATAAAGAAGATGAGGTTTTTTTATATAATGAAGTACTACTCTGCCATAAAAAAGAATAAGCTTGAGACATTTCTAGCTAAATGGATGCACCTTGAGACCACACTCTTAAGGGAAATACATCTTACACATGTTTAAATATACACTTTCTCTGGTGCAAGAAACCAAAAGTGTAAATAAAGACCAAAATGTAAAATAGATATTGGGAAATGGGAAGAATGTGTTCAAATAGAAAGGGGAACAAAGGAGGGGGAGGTGAGGAGGATGACAAGGCAAAACAAAGATAGACCAGGGACAAGAGAAAAAGAGAATAGAAAGAAAAATGGAAACAAACCTTCTGTAAAGAAGGAGGGGAAAGGGGTTGAAAGGAGGGGAAGGGCATGAGAAAAAAGGAGAAGCAAGATATTTCATGTACAGGTACAGATTCCCTATAATAAATGTGATCGTTATGTATATCTAAAATGCACCGTTGAATTTAAAATATATTTACGGTTCTGAAAAAAATTTTAAAAATCTAATTAGTGTACATAGAAAAAGTAAATAAAGTTATTGCATTCATAAAATAATATACAGAAAAGCAAATGAGAAGGCAAATCGAAATGTCTCACTACAAAACCAATCAACTAAATACAAAAGAAAACAGTAATGCAGAGAATGAGAGACAAACAGGTACGAGGCACATAGAAAGCAAATGGTAAAATGACACAAGGAAGCCCCTCCTTATCTTTAAATTTCAGTGATAGAAAGCTAACACAGGACCTGCACAATGGCCATCACAACATTTTCCCAGATAAAACAATGTGATGATTATGATGGAAATTTTCATGTTTTATTTCTTTATCTGTTAGGATTATCACAGGAGATCCAATTCACTTGAGGGTCTGGGATATCCTCCAAGTATGGATAGATGAATTCCCTGGTTAAATTGATGCCATAAATACCATCTTCTGGAGTCACAATAATATGTGCACCCTGTCAAATACATAGCTAATGAACACTTTTCTCAAATACACAAAAATCAAAGGAGGCAGGTGCTGCAGGAAAAACTGGGAGGCCAACAACTCTTAACCATTTGTTTTCTGTATTTTTATAACTCCCTGTCCTTTCCCAAACACTTTAAGTGTCTAATCCTGCCACTGTAGTTTCTATATGACTCTTTCTTTCTTTCATAGACATGGACAGTTTTCCAGGACACATACGGCTCCGGCAGCCATTGCAGTCATTAACTGTGTGCCCAGCTCTTCCCCAGACCTGTCCTGTTCTTGAACTTTGACCAGTCATTGTGCCTGGCTGTGTCAGGAGTGATTTGTAACTCAAGTGCTCTATTAACTTCCTCTTCTACCCCAGCTTCCCTGCCACTGTACCCTGAAAACATGATTCCTGCTCCTCACAAGGAGGGCTTCTCATGGGTTGCCTGACCTACAAGTACTTCCGGATTAGAAGAGCCACCTTGACAAGCTGCTGTAGCCTTTAAGCAAACAGTTGGACAAAACATGAAAAAGAACTTCAGAACTCCTGGTAACCTTTTAAATTTTAATATGCACGACAATATATTGAATATTCATTGTGTGTGGCTGTGCACACTTGTAACTCCAGCTACTAAGGAGGCTGAGGCATGAGGGTTGCAAGTTAGATGAGACTTTGTCTCAAAGTAAAATTTTAAAAAGGGCTAGGGTATAGCTCAGTGCTACCTGGGCTCAACCCTGCAAGCCTCAGTACTGTAAATACATACATACATACATACATGTATACAGACACACATACCTACCTATGAGTTTTGTCACACTTCTACATCCCTGTTTTATCCCTGATCTACAACTGTTATTTAAATAATAGCTGTCCAAACCACTCACCTAGACTGTATGATTTGCTTTAAACTTAATCATTCAACTCAAGGTCTTACCATAAATTAACATATACACTTTTATCTTGTAATTAGAATCAAATATGAAGTATATAATACACACTAGTAAGTAACTTGCAACTTGGGTGTAATAGTTCCCAACTTGTCAATTTACCTGAAAACCTACCAACTCTTAGGATGCCAAGAGTACACCAGGCCACTAAAACTCCAAGAACAGCACCGGGTCCCTGCCCCATTGGTCCCCTACCCTCCCAGCGATGCTGAGTTGACAGTGAGTTCCTCAAGGTTCTGCTGCTTCTCAGTGCTGACCAAAATGTTCTTCTCTTAACCATGTTCTCACTGTTAGGGCAGCAGACCAGTGTCCTTGCTCTAATAACAGTGTGAGTAGAAAGTTGGATTCTAATCGTAACCAAAGATCTTGGCTGTCCTGATACATATATACCATCCAAAAATGTTACTGACCCTCACCAGGACCCTGTTCCCCGACTCGCCATCTTTCCCAAAGAATTTAGCACTGGAGAGATAGGAGAGATGCCACCTGCCTGGCTGCTGATTCGATTGCTCCTTCCAGAAGATCCAGGTTCCGATTCATCAATGCCAACGCCTCTTCAGGAGACAGCGGTGTTAGGTGTCTCATAAACAGCTGCTATAAAAGTATCCAGGGAGCTGACTTTTATGACACAGAGAACCGAAAATGCTGCAGAAACCGGCAACTGAGAAGGAATCATGCTGAAAACCAAAGACTGCTGAAAACCAGGACATGTGTTGCTATTTGTACAAAGAAAGCACACTGAGTCACATGACTTCCAGAATTTAGGCTCTTACAGATAAATTACAAAAGCTAATCTTCAGCCTGGCGTGGTGACAGATCAATCACATCGCTGTAATCCAAGCCCTTGGGATGCCGAGGCAGGAGGATCACTGTGGATTTGAGGTCAGCCTGAACTACGTAGTGAGAAAACAGAACAGAAAAAGCTAACTTTCAGAAAATGTCATGTCCTCATACTATTTTGAAACAACACAAGTCCCTTTTCCTGCTAAGATGATCTGGGAGGAGGGGGGGACGGAACTCAGGAAATGTGTGGGTGTTAGCTTTGTAGGAGCTACCTAGCAAAGTTCCAGGAACTTGGTGGTGTAAACAACAAAAATGTATTGTTCTGGGGCCAGGGATTTAGCTCAGTGGTGCTGCCGCCTGCCTCAAAAGCACAAGGTGCTGAGTTGGATCTGGGTACCAAAAAAACAGGTATTGTTCTAGAAGTGCGAAGGTGGAAGGTTCCAGCAGGGTTGGTTCCTCGTTAAGGAAATGGGTCTGGGCCTGCCTCTTGGGCTCACACGTGGCTAGCTTCCTATTCTTCAGCAGGTGTTTTCCCTGTATCTTAAGTGTCCAAATTCTCCCTTTTTATGAGGAAAACAGTCATTAGATTTAGTGCTCACCCAACTCCAGTATGACCTCACCTTAACTAATCAAATCACAAACAACGCTATTTCCAAAGAACATCACATTCCGAGGCACCGGATTTCAATATATGAACTTTTGTAACTCATGTGTCTTAGATTTTCAACATAGATTAGCATGTGTGATTTATTATAGGCAGCTAAGTTAGATAGAAAGGGACTGACTGACTGGAGGAAGTCAGCAGAAAAGAAATAAAAATATCAGAATCGTGGCTGGAGGCTCATCTGTTGAAGACCAGGCCTCAAGATAAAAATGCAATGGCCAGGCCTACATGCTTCCCCAAGGGATAAACAGTAACCTCAAATTATTCTGTAATTAGCACCACCTGGTCCAGTAAGCCCAGATAGGCATCAGTGGCCCAGGTGAGTGACCAGAGCATCTGGTCCCATCCCTTCCCCAAAACATCTATTTTTCTATGTATCCTTGCTATGTAACTCATTTCCCTATCGGATCAATACTAGCTAAGCAGCTATACTTGTCATCGTACAGGTTTACTGTAGTTTGACCCATGTTGTACCCACGTTGTGACTTTGCTGTATAAATTATCCTTGCCAAAGGGCCTTGGTGGCCACCCCATTCGGGTACCAAATCCAGGAGCTGTTCTTCTCTCCCTATGTTCAGTAAAACCCTCCTAACTTCTTTTGGTTCCTGATTTCATTCCTTGATGTTGTGGGACCACAACCTCAGCACACTTGACATCTAACAGGTTGAGAATTATATTTCCCCTATATCAATTCGAACTCACAGAAGCTGTCATTCTCAGAGTAGAAGACAGGCAAATACAGAGGATAAATCTCACAGGGGCAGAGCCTCGTGCTGAAACCAGGACCCTGGTAAGGATCACTTGACTTGCACTCGATGAACCATTGGAACCTCAGGTGAACAATCTCGAGACTTAAAACTCCATTAAGGTAAGGGGACCCTCACACTCTTGTGAGCTTGCCCTCCTGGTGTACCAACATGTTCTCTGGCCAAATGGACTCAAATCAGGCTGTAAATCCCCTTGTGTTTCTTGCAGGCAGAGGGGAAGTGAGCTCATTTTGAACTGTGCCCAAGGCAGAGCCTGCCCTTGAGGGAAGGCATTTTACCTGAGCCTGTTGGACAGGAGCTAGGGAAACATCAATGCTAACTCCTCTAACTTGACAAAGGGGAAGGTAAACCCCAGCTCTGACACCCTCTGCCTTGTCCCCGCCCTAAGGACAGAAGAAACTTACCTGGAGGTGCTCCGGAAGGTGGGTCTAAGACCTGCACAGGCTCAATAGGACACTGATACTGTGTCACAGGATCGGGGAACACTTCCTTCCCCCATGTGCTACCACCACACCGACCCTGTGTTTCCGGCCCCTCTAGTGTGAACCAGGCAAGAGCAAGGCTGAGATGAAACACTGTACTGCTTGCAGTAGAGCGTCCTTGGCTGGGTCTACAGGCAGGAGGCACCAACAGTCTGCATGGATGGAGCTGGTGCCTCTGGAGTAGAAAAGGGACAGCTCCCTGCAAAGAGAAGGGATGGGGCCCACACTAGCCTGACCCTAGTGTGCCCCTGCTGCCAGAGTAGCAATGACTCCAGCCCCGGCAGCAAGCTCCAAAAGAAACTCAGCAGTAAATCTTGTCCTATTCAAGCAGAGAGAATCTGAAACTGGAGATATGGAGCCAAGAACCAGGACTCAGTGGGGTTCACACCATCTGCTGCCCATCCCCTGGTGGACTCTGAAGAGCCAAGTGTACGTGTGCACCTGTGCGTGAGATGAAATATGAGACAGCAGTTCTGTATCACCGCTAAACACATGAGCTGAGGACTAATATTCAGTGGCCATGACTCGGTGCCAACGCTTTCCTTGACCTTAATCCAGTTGATGAAGTTGTTCACGTCGAAAGTATATATTTTGTCTGTAAGACATAATAAAAGGGTTTTTACACTTTGAGTGTAACCTCTAAACATTGGCCCATTACCTCTTCCAGAGAACAAAATTTCAATTTAATTTCAAAAGCTTAATTTTTAATTCTAGAAATGGGTAAGGAAAATTCCATAAAATAAAGTAAGTGTTACAGTGGGCTGAGCAGAAAAATATATAGACAGAGAAAGGCTGATGAAAGCAGAACAAAAGAACAAAAAAATGGCTTGGTCACTTTCAAGTGACTTTTCTTGCAAGGTGGAGACTGGGAGACAGAAGAGTAAAAACTATTTGATTAACATCAGATTGTATCAAGTTACTTCCTACGTATACAGATTAGAGAGCTGTCTGTTATCAGGCCAATTGAAACTTGAAATTTGAGTTGTCATCTCTCTGGTCCTGATTTCTCAGAGGGTCAGATAAGCAGTGTAGTTTCCACTTGGTGATATGCAAGTTTAGTGTGATTCCATTTGGATGTTTAGCTTGGTTGGTTGGGGTCCAGGACAGGAGCTGATTCCAAAACAATAAACTCCTAGAGTTGTTTATTTTTATTGTGGTACTAGGGATTAAACCCAGGGCCTCCACATTGAGCCTTTTTTTATTTTTAATTTTGAGACAGAGTCTCACTAAGTCACTAAGTTGCCCCGGCTGGATTCAAACTTGGATCTTCTTGTCTCAGCCTTCCATAGAGTGCTAGGATTACAAATATGCACCCTAGTTTATAGTGTTTGTTTTATTTTACAGCCTAGACTGTCTCTCATTTTTTTCTTTTACTAACCTGTGAGTTCTACTCTGCATATCAGAAAATACTTGGTTGATGTTCTCCAAATAGTCTAGATGAGGAAGATACAGCTGTGGGAGCTGAGTCTAGCAAAGCTCCTCATTTATAAGTTCATTCTCAACAAAGTGAGAAATGAGGCGAGGGAAGGGAGAAAGGCCAGGCAGCAAAGAAAATTAAAAACTTGAGTATTAAAAGACAAGGGGGCCAGTCGTGGTGGTGCACCCTGTAATCCCAGCACTCCGGAGGCTCAGGCAGGAGGATTGCTGGGAGTTTAAGGCCAGCCTGGACTACATAAGGAGGCCCTGTCTCTAAAAAACAAACAAACAAAGATAAGGGGTAAAACAACTCAATGGGCATAGTACAGACATTCCCTCTTGGAGAATAACAGCTGAGGAATGACCGTGAGATCTGATTTTGAAGAGAGGCCAGAAGTCTGGTTGGCTAAGAGTGCACACAGTGAAGGGAGATGAGGAAACCAAGGCCAATGTGCACACCAACCTCCAGACAGCTGTCTAGGGGAGGAGGAAGAAGCCTCAGAGGAGCCGATGTCAGGCCATAAAGAGGGAAGCTGCCCATGGCATGCATGGCCAAAACACCCAGACCACGCTCTGTTACCTCCCTGGGATCTGAGGGCTACAGTTCCTGAAGAGAGAATCTAAGAGAGAGGGGAGTGGGGAGTCCAAAGGCATTTTCTGCTACCCAGATGGTCTGTGGCTTTGCATTACTGGATTAAATTATATCGGCTGGGAAAAAACACCTAGAAAAAGCCTGCAAATGCAGTCACCACTTTCTGTGGGGACAAGCACACTCTGAACTCTGAACTCAGTGATCCTCAGCCTCCCCACCGCACCCGAGAGAACTCACCTGCTCTCCTGGAAGTCTCTTCCAAGAGTTAATCAGTGACCAACAGGTGGACTGAGAGCCAGGTTAAGTGGGCCAGAGGTTGCTAGGGGAAAGGTGACGGGGCCCTTTCTAAGGAAGGGGCACAGTTTGCAACCAACACCTGTGTACTGCATGGGGCCTTAACCAGAATGAGACAGAATTTAAGATGGAATTAATTCAGAAGGGAACAGTGTGATCTCAAGAAAGTTTTTTATTTCTTTATTATTTCCATTCTGAGAATCTAATTTCCATACTAATTGACCCTACAAGTCAAGTAGATTACAATAAATAGATAATGGAACAATTTAAATTAGCTACAAAGTCGTTCATAATTACTTGAAAAGATGCCTCTGTCCACAAATGTCTATATCACTCGACTGCAGTCAAATACCCTCTGGATATTCAAAGTTCAGCCTGTGTATCCAAAAACAATGTGCACCAGTCAGGATTCACCAGAGCAACAGAACTGACGGGACACACATTGATGTAACACATTTTTTTTTGTTTTGTTTTGGGGTTGTTTTGTTTTGTTTGGTACCGGCAATCAAACTCCGGACCCTGCGCTTGCAAGGCAGGTGGCCAAAGCACTGAGCCAAATCCTGGCCCTGTAACACATTTATTATAAGGTCTGGAGTCTCCAGCTAAGGAGGCTGAGGCGTCCTGTGCTCTGCACTGCACCTGCAAGCTGGAGCCACAAGACAGCCAGGGTGCAGTGTGAAGGGCTGACAGGTGAGCTCACGGTGACAGTTCCCATCCACACCTGACAGCCCAAGCATCCAAAAGCAGGAGAAGAACCAGGTCCCAGCTCAAACAGGAAAGAAATGAACACAACCTTCCTCTACCTTTTTCTGCTATTCAGGCCTTTGGGGGACTGAATGATGCCCGCCCATATCAGGGAGGCATCATTCCATTCCCCAGTTCTGAAGCCCTTACAGACACATGCAGAAATAACCCTCACCCAGCTGGACACCCACGGCCAGTCAAACTGATACGCAGATTAACCATCACCTGGTGGGGGTGACATTTGCATACATGGGGGCAGTTACTGCAGTGGGTCTTTCCAGGTTCGCCACACATTTCTATATATGTTCCACTATACATATCCACACTTACACACACTACGCACATACATGGGAGGTCAATGCAGCACCTGTAAATGAGCTACACCAAATATCCACAAATCCTGTCTTTTTTATTTCGTTTTTTAATTTTTAAAAAATCTTTATTATATGTTTCCAATGCATAATAATTACATTCATCCTAAGGAACTGGTACATAGACATACTGGACCTTGATCATTTTTATTTCTCCTTCCCCTCTCTGCCCTCTGGTCTCACCCCATCCTCAGATCCTTTTCCATCTTTACTAATAAAGTAATAATACAGGCTGGGTAAACTATAAAGAAAAAAGGAAGGTTCATTTGGGGTTTTTGGGCTCATGGTTCTAGTCCAAGGCCCATGGTTCACATCTGACAATTCCTGGCAGAGTCCCAAGGAGGTGCAGGGTTTTGCAAGACAAGATAAATCATATTCAAACCATAGAACACTCCTTGCTTTTTAAATTTGAAGTTGATTTGTTGTTACAGTAAGTTTCTGGCCTCTCTTCCAGGCAAACACTAAAGGCCCTCCTCCCTCTCTGCCTCTGTCTGTCTCTGTCTCTGTCTCTCTCTCTCCAGCACCCCCACCCCCTGCTTTGCCAGGCTAACCTGGAAAGGCTCTGGTGCTGGGCATCATTGCAATTTCCTAGGTCCCTGCCCCAGGCGTGGAGGGTCCTTCTCAAACACTCTTCCATACAGCGCCATAACTAAGACAGGCAAAGGGGCTCCACTCCGGCTCCTTAGGCGTCCGTCCCTTGAAACCTAATCAAAGAAAGTGAAGGGTTAACTCCGGTGCAGAGCTTCCTTTCCAGCCCAGAGGCCTCATCTGGCAAGATCACTCCTAAAGCAGCTCAGAGTAGTACAAAGCACTGAAGACCTAGGTTCATGTTTGGGTCTAATAGTAAAGAGGCTTGTGTATCAGAGTAGCAAATAAGTCCCTTTCAGAGATGGTCAAATCAGATAATGTATTAATCAGTGTCCTATAAGTTGAGCACAGTGGCACATGCCTGTAATCTGAGCCCTCTGGAAGGCCAAGGCAAGAAACCCCTGATATGGACCCCAGCCTGAGCAAATTATTGAAACCCTGTCTCAAAATAAAGCATTAAAAAATGGGCTGGAGATGAAGCTCACTGAGAAGATCATGGGTTCAAGCCCCAGTACCACCAAAAAAAAATATCATTTTTTTGAACTAATGGAATATTACACAAATTATTAACTATCATTGTCACTATAAACAGCTCTCAAAATAACCGACCCACAAAGCAAGTCGAAAATGAATTCTTTCATGTACCATATTTAATTTGAACCTTCTACACCATGCAACAGAGCAGAACAGCAGTTAGAAGCCACGATCAGCAATCAATATCTTCATTTTCATTTCTCTGTGGCTTCAATGTTACCTTGATCTCGACATCACATTTATGTAGAAAAGGGAATCCCAACTTCTCCATCACACCCTAAGGACTATCTAAAACCACAAATTGTGTTTCATATCATTGTTTCCACTTATCTTTAAAGCGCCTTTCATAGAATATGGACAATAACATTTCAATAGGACCCCATTATTTGGAAGATTTTCTAACCCATCTGCTCTAAGAAATCTGTCATCTTGAAAACCTCCTACCTCATAGTGCCTCTCGGGGGCCAGCTGACTCCCGCTCAGGACGATCTGTGGGAAGACATAACTTGTTCCAAATGTGCCGCTGAGGGAGAATTCTTCAAACTTGGTGAAAGCTGAGCCCACGGGCTCCCCGCAGCTCCTCAGGTCAGTGGTCTGGCATTTCAGGAGGGTGCATATCTGTGCAGAAAATGGAAAGAGAGGCAGTCAGAAGCACAGAAATATTCCTCAGCTAAAGAGCACAATTTCAAAGAACAGCAGAATATTTAAGCTGCCTCCCAAGCTGTGTGTTTTAAACTGCAGGTCACAACTTATTAGTGAATCCTAATTCCAATTTAGTAGATAAAGATTTCTTCTTTTTCTTTCTTTTTTTTAAATTGTTTAGTACTGGGGATCAAACTCAGGACCTTGCGTTTGCAAGGCAAGCACAGTGTCACTGAGCTAAATCCACGGCCCTCTTCTTTTTCTTTTTAAATGAAGCCAAATAGAATAGACTAGAATTTTAAAAATCAGAGCTCATTGTATGTTAAATTTTAGCTATTGCTAACCCTAATCTGGATTATTTCATAAACTGATTAAATTCAGTATCTCTTTTAAGAAAACTGACTCTGTTTTTGCTAAGACCGAATAAATTAAAAGTTTTGGGGGGGGGATGTCTGTGATAAATAGAAGATTAACCAATTAACTGAATCCAGCATAATTTTTGAAGAAAGGTCACGGCTCAGTAACGCTAATTCCACTCCAGCACATGCAGACACTTCTACCTGTAGGTAATATTGGCCTTCGACTGTGTGCAGCCCGTCAAAAGCACCCAGGGCAAAGACCTCATCTCCTCGCTTCTCAGACATCTTGTACGTTATATGACAACACAGATCTTTGTGGCACACTGTGTAATTTCCTGCGTCTCCCTTAAGTTCAGTGAAGGTGAACTCATCAAAATAAATCATCCCTGGAAAGTGTGACTGCCCAGAGGTGAACGGCTTGACACTTCTGGCATAAGCGCTCCAGTCCACAGCTGGAGGGAAGGTGGGCTCCAGGGGAGGCCGGGACTTCAACTCTGCAAGCATCAGCTGGCCACTGCTGGTCTCCATGTCGTAGTGATACACCTTGACTTCTTCCGGGGCATAGATCCCACTCCCTGCAGGCAACAGAAAGGTGCACAAATACTGGCTTCCAAGGTTTTCCTTCTCCATGTGCGGGGGATGGAGCCTAGGTTCTCGCTTGTGCTCCCCAAGTGCCCTGCTGCTGAGCATCACCCACCCCAGCCCTTACATTTTTTATGGTGATAAATGAATGAAAAATTTCCACCTTCTATGAATATTATTAAAGCATCAGCATTTTCAAGACAGTTAAGGAAATAGCTGTTACCTTGGCCTAAATCCTCCTTGACTCTGCATCCACCAGAAGGCCCTACTGTCACGGAAATAATCACTGAATGTGGAGGGGCCCTTTTTTCTTCCTGGGCTTTGCTTTTTTACAAGCCAAATTACTAAGAAGCTAGGAAATCCTCCCAAACATGAAGAATGATTTCAGCTCTCCACTGATCTAATTCATTTACTTGCTTTTGGGAGTCTTCATTTATATAAACAAATAGCGAAGCAGTCTAGAGAGGAGTGTGAATTACCTTGAACATGGATATTATAAAGGATAAACTCTAAATTAAGTCTCAAATGGTTTTGTCATCTCAACAAGACAACTTATTTCAATATTACTAGTAATAGTGGCTAGGATGTTTTATAGAGCTGGCTTTGATTTTTTTATGACTTGGTTTCTCTTTAATTCAAATCTCCCTTCATGTAAAATTGAGATCATGTTTGCCCCCTTTACTCACAAGAATAAAGCTCCTTTCCAATGGAGTTAGTAAAATTAAGACGCAACATATCTATGCACCAATTCCTGATGAATTTAATTATGCAATATATGTATGTACCAATTCCCCAAGTTGAATTTAATTATTATGTATCACAATCATATACCCCCAAAATAATAAAATTTCCTAAGCAGAAACCCATGCTGTCACTCATTTTTTGTGGTATTGGAGTTGATGAGTGAATCATTAAAGAAAAGTGTGGCTCGAAAACCAGTGATGACTTCCCAAGACTGTAACTGCCCTCAGTGCTCAGAGACTGAGTTACCTGTCATGTGCATGCTGGTGTTGTGCGTATTTGCGGCAAGCAGGTTGACTCGCATGGCCCTGGCCCACGCTGAGTGGAAGGGGGCAGCCGAGAGCAGGGGCAGCGTGTTGTACCATGCCGTGGGGTAGAGAACACTGTCGACCTGAAGCTCGTCCACCAGCGCCACAGCCGGGTTGTGAGAAAAAATGTCAAAGCAAGTAAAGACACCAAACTTCCCAAAGGGAGTGTCAAAAGTCACAAGTTCTGAGTCCTTGGGGAAATCAAACTGAATTTCTGGTGCAAAAAGATTGTACTGTTAACAACAAAGAAGGAGGAAATTAGTAACAGAACAAATTCCCAATGGATATGGCTAAGAGCTGCATTGTCTTTCCTGGCATGAGTGTTGATGTGCATCCCTGAAGTTACACACATTTGCACCAGTCAGCCCACCATACAACTGCAGATGCGCTGTGACTTTATTGCTCCACAACCAACAAATAAAACCACACCTACCAGTGGTATTGACGATGTGAATGTTTCTGCCTTAAACATTACAGGATGAAATCTTAAAATTTTCAGTGTTTCCACTGTACTCTTACATATTTTTGGCTGGGGATCTAGCTCAGTGGTTCCACCGCCTGCCTCAAAAGTGCAAGGTCCTGAGTTCGATCCCCGGTACAAAAACAAAAGCAAGTTAAAATAAATAATTTTTTTTTTTGGGTAACGGGGATCAAACTCAGAACCTTGTGCTTGCGAAGCAGGTGGCAAAACCACTGAGCTAAATCCCTGGCCTACTGTACTCTAAATATCAACAGCATTCCCTGTGTGAAATCTAACTCATTAAAAAAAGAAATTAACTATATAAATCAAGGGATGCAAATTTAGAATTAATTTACACAGTGCAATAACCAAGTCTTAGAGCTGGGGATGTAGCTCAGCGGCACAGTGCCTGCCTGGCAAGCTCGAGGTCCTGAGTTTGATCCCCAGTGCCAAATAATAACAACAATAATAATAACAACCAAGTCTATTAACTCATAAGATATTAGGAATTTTATTTTTTCAACCTGATTACTGCTCAAAAATCCACTTGACCCTGGGCTCAGGAGTATGGCACATGCTCGGCTCAGGCTTTTATTTTGCTCAAGATGTGCACAGGCACCATCTAGCATCAGTTTCCCCAAGCCCTGCTGCTCACTGAGGGCTCCTTGTTCCTCCATTCCCCTCCCATGTGGTGGCATGTCCTGCATCCTTAGGCAAATGGCTCCGGAAGGGCCTGGTGCGACCTTTGTAACATTGCTATGAGACCTAAACTCTTCTTGTGCTTTTACTTCATAAAGACATAAGCTCCGTGTTTCTGCACACATGTGCTTCTAGAGGGAAAGTTACCCTGGGGAAAAGCTGGCAATAAGAGCTAAGAGGGTTAGAGGGAAGCACAGCACGGCTTGGCCCTCTGAGGGACAGAGCACACCCCAACAAGACCTCCCCTTTAGGTGCTATGCATTCTCCCAGTGTATACGGAAGAAAATTCTCAATTTTAATTAAAAAGCCAATTTCTATTGAGATAATATTTCATTGCAATCAAAGAAGTCCTAATGAAACAAATGGTAGCCTAGTATGAAATATTGTTAGTTTGGGGGAAAAAACCCTCTGATATTGTGGAAGAAAGGGAGACTTTTCTTTCTCAGAGAATATCAAAATCTTTGTGAGGCTATTATCATATCTGTTTTAACTTCCTGCCATATACTATTTTATGATTCAAGCTCAGAATGCTTATTTGGAATTGAAGTAAATTAAATCCCGTTTTCAGTTCGAGTTGGAAGTAATTAGGAGGTGTATCCGCAGCAGTCACCTCCCCAGCATTCAGCAGAGGAGCAGACACACATATCACACACAAAAGAAGCCAAGTGGAGCGGGGGCAGAGGTGACTCTTACCTTATGGTAGCGGGCCACCAGCCTCCCCTCAGCATCAAACACCACGTTAGTGTTGTACTGGTAACGGCCGTCGGGGGGGCACTGAGGGTCACTGGCATTGCACGGCTTCTTGTCCCCTATATTTGCCACAACGTAGATGGAGTTGTCCTTAGCCAGGCAGCTGAGTCGCTCTTGCACTGGGGTGTTGCCAAATCTGTTCAGTAGATATTGCCAGAAAACTGACTCTACTTTAGTGATTTCCAAAATGCCAGAGTGATGCTATTTGCTTGTTTCCTATAACACTAGAGCCCAGGGACAAGAATCAAGAGAAAAGATTGAAAACATCACATGCACTGTTGTCTTTGTTGTCATGAAAGTGAACCTCTCGGAAAGTGCCGGACTTCAGTGCAGGAGTGGTGCACAGGAAATACAAAGGGAGGGTGAGGAGGAGGAGAAAGAGCAACACTTACTCTTTCTGTCTGTCTTTTCTGGTTTTTGCAGTCTTGGGGACTGAATCTAGGGCCTTCACAGTGAGCTCCATCCCTTGCCCTTCTTTGATTGTTTTGTTTTGTTTTGTTTTGAGGTAGGATCTTGTAGAGTTGCTAAGTTTTCTAGGCTGGGCTCAAATTTGCAATTCTCCTGCCTCAGCTTCGCTGAGTGCTAGGATTATAGGCATGCACACCTGCCTAGCACTTTTTCTTCTGAAGTGCTCCCTGCAAAGTCAATGAAGCACTTGAAATTTAGCCGATTCTTCTATGAGAAAGACCTAATCTATCATCCAAGCCACAATCCTGCACTTCTGCAGATATGTGGTGCTGTGGGAAGCACAATTAGCGGGCAGCAGGACAAGCCGGGTCCCGTGTAGCTCATCCTCCATGAACAACTGCAGCACTGTGCAGTGAAAATGTAAACAGACACTTCACAATGCTGGCTTAGTCTTCTCTTCCCTCACATGTAACATGCAGATTCCTTTCTATTTTAAAGGGCCCCCGTGAGAAATGCTGAGGAAAATACAGACCGTGTAATTGCTTTTCAGAATAATATTAAACCTCATCCACATTTGGGGATATTTACCCTAGAAACAAGAAGGTGAGGTAACAGCTGTCTTCACATATTTGAGGGGTTCTCATTTGAGAGATGCAGGCTGTGTGGATGAATGAATTGCTCAAGGCAGAACAAAGACCAAGGGAAGCTAGACGGAGGTAGATTTCGGGAGAAAATAGGATATCCAAGGCTTAGCAGGCAGATCCCTCTTAGTGAATAAGTGGATTCTCTAGTTACTGAAAATGTCCGCGTAATATAGTCCCTCCAGGCCCCCACTCGGGTATCCAGGCTTAATGCAAACAGCTGTGTTTTAATTGCAGTAATCTAATTACCAATTAGGAGGACATATGCCTCCATTTCTTCTCATAGTTAAAATACAGATAGTGATAGCTGCTGTCACTAGTGATGAACTGAACATGCACAACAGATCCAGTCCCTGGGCCCAAGTAAGTGCTCAATAAATAAGTAATGGCTGCCAAGCGGGCACCTACACCAATGATGGCTGTATTGCTTTTGGAAGCTGTTTGAGATCTCCCCACGATCACTTTGCAACTGGTGGTGAGCTAATCTGAATAAAATGGAAAAATTAATAGCCCATTCCTTTAGATATATTTTTTTTCATTCAGGATAAATGAGGAAATATTAGCAATATTCATGAAGATGTTCAACAAGTCAGTCTTGTATTTTCTGTAATTTTCTTTTCTTGGCTAAGTGTTAGTTTCTCATGGGGGGAAAAAACTCAAAGGAGTGTTTGACAGGTCAGCATTCCAAGTAGTAGTGTATAGATACACAGGGATGGTCATGTGGCTCTCTATGATCCCTTTCAGAGACAAATATAAATAGGGAAGAAACTATGGATTTCATTTGCAGTAACTGTGATTATATTAAATAACCAGGTTTTTCCTCTTTAAAACACAGAGCTAAAAGTCTGCTGTTTGGATAAGTGTCTACAGGACTCAACAATGTTAATTTTTACCTGTGATTAACCTTCTCAACTTAACAGGGTACATCCTAGGCTAATTACACTTTATGAACATCTTTTCCTTAGGAAAGTCAGTTTAATCAGTCTAGTCAAATAGAGTGACTTATTGTAAAATTTGCCTCATGAATTACATCAAATGATGATTGCTATCTGTTCTGGGAGAGCCTCATAAGTGTTTAGTCATAGCAACATGGATTTATTGACTGTGCAACATTGAAGGAATATTTTTCCAAAGGTGAAAATCTCAGGGAGAGACTTGACTCACAGACCAGAACTTACTATGATAGCACTGAGTTTGAGATTGCTTGATATCTTGTGGTCACAATTATTAAGGAAGTTCCTCTCTTGTGCAATAGTTGTAACTCTGAACAGGTGTAAGGAAGTACAGAATTAGTAAATTAACTACTTGTTAAAGTTTGTTATTTAAGGAATTAGGTACAAATTATTTTAAAAGTAAATAGACCTAAAGAAACCTATTTTGTAATCTAATTTGTTGTACATATTTTCTTCAAAAAAGTTATGCCTAAGCCACAGCTATTAATAATTACTAAAATCTAAGGATAGGAATGCAAAGAAGTCAGACTGAGTTCTTTCTGTTAAAAATAAGTGATAGTGGGGCCGGGGATTTAGCTCAGTGGTGCTGCTGCCTGCCTCGCAAGCACAAGGTCCTGAGTTCGATCCCCGGTACCAAAAAAAAAGTGATAGTGACAGCTAACAGCAGAGAAAAGCAATGCAGTACACCAGTTCCACATCTATTACCTCATTTGACACTCTTGTCTACTCCATAGGAAGGTGGAGAAGAAGCTTTATCACCCTGTTTTACAGATAAAGAAAGGAACAGAAATGCCAAGCATCTAGGTTGCATGTCCTACATCACTTCACTAGGGGGCAGTAAGAGGTGGTCTCAAAAACAGTGCTCCCTGTTTCATCTCCATTCACCCATTGATCACAGTGTAAATCATGGTGATACAAAACTCTTTGGAAAATAGACTCATTCATGTTTTTTCCATTTGTATGAATGGAGTAGATGTTCATGGATGAACCCTTTACTGTACTTGAGAACATAGATCCTAGATATTGCAACGTTTTCATTTTGATGAAACCCAATTAAACACATATTACAAAAATTGCATATGTATTCATACTGTTCTTTAAATAAAACTCCAACAAATAGCTAATCAAATATCATTATCTTAAATTAGTTCCAAACAAGAGACATGCCAGATGGTACACATTATGAAACATGAGAAATCTGTCCCCATGGACTGGCTATTTGCCAGAAAAATTACTAGGCAAACAGTGAATTTGGTGTTGGTATTCTCCACTGTTGCAACTTTCCCTCCCAAAATCAAAGGGTAATGACACGGATTTACCTCTTGGGGTTTCTACAGGGAATCCAGTTCACTTCCGGGGCTGGTATATCTTCCAGATAGGGATAAATGGACTCTCTGGTGAAGACCCAGCCATAGATTCCATCTTCTGGGGTCACAATGATATGTGCACCCTGCTCAAAGCAAGCGGGGCCAAAAGAATGTCTCGTAAATTCCAAATACCCACACTCTTACCAAGTTGCAAATCTCCTTCATAATGTCCCAGCCAGGACAGAAAGGGCACTACCTGCTGGGCTGCTAGCTTGACCGCTTTTTCCAAAACATCTATGTTCTTGTTCATCAGGAGCAAAGCTTCTTCGTGCGAAACAGGCTTTTCTGTTCTGTTCGGCAATATGACAGCATGCTCATATACTGCAGCAATAAAAGTGTCCAGTGCCCTGACATTCAGGATGAAGAGGCCAAAAATCACTACTTGTTTTGGAAAATATAATGTAATCATCACTAAAGGGTTCCAAAACAAGCTCAGATTCTTACACTTTGTATCAGTAGAAAAACATGTAAGTTAATTCTCTGCCGGGTGACCAGCTGCTTTTATTTTCTCGTGAATATATTATGCAATACGGCTCTGAGAAAGGATGTTGTGCAAGCAAACTGACATGCAGAAGTAACAATTGGACTGAGTCAAATGTGCAGTGCTGTGTTGGCGCTCCTGAGAGTCAGGCCATCCCTAAAAGTGGAACTACTGCACCAACCAGACGGTCCACCTCGGGCCAAAACACACCTGAGGCGAACCCTGACCTTTTAATGTAACATATCTTTCTGGTAAACCAGTATTTCCACAATAGGGCCCACAGCCGCCCTAGCAGCAATTTGTTGAGAATTTATTCCTCGCTCTCCCCGCGCCAGTACTGGGGATAGAACTCAGGACTTTGTGCTCGTGAGGCAGGCACTGTGCCACGGAGCTAAATTCCCGGCCCCCTGTTGAGAATTTATTTATATGACCGTGACAGACCCAAAGCACAGAGTTTAAGCTAAGTCCTAGTTTTAACCGAGTTCACAAAATGGCTAAGGGAGAACAGACAGACACGTGCTAAGAATGAGCTCAGATTTGCATCATTAGAGGATATCAGCAAAAGCAATGTTTCCTGGTTTATATTGGAGAGACTGCCCACTAGTCTGAAATGTTGGAAAGTTTGGCTGTAAACGTCATAAAACATACATTATAGCGAGGTCATTGGTGGAAAGGGCCCTCTGGATGGGGTCTCCGGGACCCCGGGACCTGGCAGATGCTGCAGAGCCATGGCTTCAGAGACACGCGGTGTCTGCATCTTCATAGAATCTGCCCATAATTATTTTAGTGAAACCTTTTTCCCTAAATATTTTGTTATTACATTACCCAAAATTTCATTTTCAGGAGGTTGGGTTTTTGTCTTTAAATAAGCTAAACATTCTTAAATATTAGACATAGATTGGCAACATCTTCATTTTCTCTAATTAACTTGAATTTCTTTCCATTTTCCTTTCTCTTCCTGCCCCCACATACAGTTCATCATAAGAGTTCAAATATCTTCTAATGCAGCTGATGATATTTTTAGTTTATCTCTCTATCTCTCACAATGGAGAAAACTACTTATTTCTGCACATAATTACCAAAAAATTTTCCTGCTCGTTTCTGCACGTAATCACCAAAAAATTTCTCTTCAAAGTCTGCTTTTTATGTCCCTTGGACTTCAAAATATCAGTGGTTCAAAAATCAGTGGTTCTCTGCTACTTAAAATACTAATTCCCCAGTAGTGTGTTTTAATCCATTTAGACTGCTATAACAAAATACCAGAGGCTGGGAAGGTTATAACCCACAGAAGCTTATTTCTCACCATTCTGGAGGCTGAGGTGTCCACTATTAAAGTGCTGACAGAATCAGTTTCAGGGGAGCGCCTGCATCCTGGTTCACAGACAGCCATCTACTTGCTGTGTCCCCACGTGGTGGAAGGAATTGGTTCTTTTTCTTGGGATTCTTTCAAATCCACATCTGGTCTAGGGAACCTTACAGGTTTGGGAGACTTGTGGTGCTTGCTTACTTGCTTGCTTGTTGTTTTTCACCTACAGCACTAGGAACCCTGGATCTTCACACTGAGCTCTGACTCCAGCCCTTCTTTTCTTCTCTATTTTGAGACAGGACCTCACTAAGTTGTTCAGGCTGGACTCCAACTTGCAATTGTCCTGCTTTGTGTTCCCAAAGTCTCCCCAGTGTTTCCTGTGTCCTTGTCTCTGAAATAGCAACCATCAGGCATAAATTCATCCCATAAAAAAAGTATCTGGGAAGAAAGAAACTTTATAAGGGATGTGTATTGTTTTATGATAAGAAGAAAATTATTCTATTTCAGGTTGACGTTCTACCTTTTCTTGGTTCACCTGACTATCTTCATAGCATCAAAAGGAACAACATGGGAATTTCCCTGCATTCTGCCAGTCCCTAGTTCCAGGAAATGAACTTTTTTTTTTTTTTTTTTTTTTTTTGGTACCGGGAATCAAACTCAGGTCCTTGTGCTTGCAAGGCAGACGACAGAACCACTGAGCTAAATCTCCGGCCCCTGAACTAACTTTTTATTATGTTGAAATCAATAGGAGCTAGAAACAAATGTTTTGTTAACAAGTGCGGTTAGTAACATTTTCATTTCCTGCTTGTATAATTAATCAGATTGCAGAAATAGGTTATTTGAAACAAGACTTTCTATATAACCTGAATGACAGTTCAGAATTCTTGGGGGATTAGTAAATTGAGAGTCTGAAGTGCTGTATGAACATAAATATAATTCTTCTTTTACACCTATAAGGGAGGAATGGAGATGTGGCACGGTGGTAAAGAGCCTGCTTCTCAGGCATGAAGTGTTGCCTCCAATACCCAGCACTACCAAAAAATGTATGTGTGTGTGTGTGTGTGTGTGTGTGTGTATGTGTGTAAGAAAATTTTTTAAAGGAGAGGAGAGACTTTATAACAAAAGCTCTAATAGGATGTTGGCCCTCACCAAAGCTTTATTTCTAATATCCATTGTGCAACCTCCTCTCCATTCCCATTATCAAGACCCTAACTCTGTAAGCAAGAATGACTTTTACAGGCTTCTCTGACCCCACTCCTTCTGCCTTACCCCTCACCAGTACTGTAAGCCATCTATGTTCCCTTAACCGTTGCTTTCGTTAACTAAGATGCTTCCCATGTGTATGTCCAATAAAGAGAGACAATCGGGGCCTTGTTTCATTTGGTGACATTTTACCTTTCCTTTGCCGACTAAAATCGCTCTTCTTACTATACCTTAACATGATCTCTGTTATAGTATGGATCTTGGGTGTCCTTCAAAAGCCCACGTGTAAAGACTTGGTCCTCAGAGTAGCAGCCTTGGGAGGCGGTGGAACTTTGAAGAGATGGTGTATAGTAGCCAGTCGTAGGTCACTGGGGCCATGTTCTTGAGAGGGGAATATTGGGGTTCCAGCTCCTCCTATTTGTCTCTTGCTTCCCAGCTTCCGTGAGGTGAGAAGCTTGCAACACAGTGTATTCCCACCATGATGTGCTGCCTTACTGCTGGCCCAAAAGCAAGGGGACCAACCATGGACCGAAACCACCAAAACTATGAATCCAAATGAACCTTTTCTCCCTTTAAGCTGATTGTCTCAGGTACTTTGTTAAAAGAAAGCTGACAGAAACAGTGCTGCTCTGATGCTAGAAGGACTCTCCACCAAATTCCCTCTCTAGCTCTCCAGTTCTTTCTGCCACTCCTTTCTCTCAACTCTTAAAGCACTACAGGCAGTAGTCTCATTGTTGGTCATGTCTCTTAAGTTCCATTCTTCACTCTCTTCCTCATTAGCAGGTCCAATTCTACTTCCTATCTTCAATCTTTTGCTCAGGCTTCTATACTGAACTCCAGGCCTGTCCTTTGAACTGGAGAGAGGCCCTCCAAGAGCTCCCACAAAGCTTCAATCCACCTGCCAGCCTCTCATTTTCGTAGGATAAAAGGCTGCTCAGGTACCTGTGTAGGTCTATCCCCATTCCTTCATACTGGACTCCAAGGACACTGTTCCCAAAGTTCTCTCTTATTACTTACCTTTAAATTTTCTTCCTCTATTAGATGCAATAGAGGAAAATACAAATATGCTGTTGTATCTCCTACAAATATTCTGCCAATCCTCCTATCTTTAAAATAAAAACTGGTAGGTGTGGTGGTCCATGCCTGTAACCCCAGCACTCTGAAGGCTGAGGCAGGAGGATTGCTGCAAGTTCAAGGCCAGTCTGGGCTATGTAGTGAGTTCAAGGCCAGTCTGAACCACATAGTGAGATCCTGTCTCAAAGCAACAACAACAAAAATACCCTCTATGGGTTCCTGTCCCATTTCTCAGTTCTGCTTTATTAAAAAAAGTCCTTCACAGGGTAATATGTACTTGTCTCAGTTCCTTTCCTCCCAGCAGGGTTTTACCCCACGACTTCACTGCCTTGTCAAGGTCACCACTGATTTCCACATTACTGAATTCGGTAATCGGTTCTCAGCCCCAGGTCATTTGATGTCTCAGCAGCGTTTGACACAGCTGCCACTATCCTGTTCTTGATGCAGTTTTCTCCCCCACAGTCTTCAAGTTTTCCTCTTTCTTTCTTTTTGCATTTTTGTATTTGTCTTATTTCCATAGGATCTTTTCTGTTTCTTATCATCTTTCCTGACTTCCTCATATTGGTGTGTCCTGGAGCTGAGTTCTCGGAATCTGAATGAGTTTAAGGGAGGGACATTATAGCCAGTGTAGCTCCAGACCTGGTGATAGCCTTCAGTTTTCTTTTCTGAGATGCTAGTAATGAGATTTTGGGGTGGGGGAGGCAATAGAACTCCCTTTTGCCATCCAGACTTAATGCAGATGAAGGAATTCCAGGAAGAGCCTCTCCCTGCACTTGGATGGGAGCAATTGATGCAGTCTTAGAAGGGCCATGATTCTGAACATGCTCTTAAGGCCTTTAATTTCCTTTAGATCAAATTTCTCAGTGTGCCACAAATTGCTGTATTGGGAGGACGCTGTTCTCTGAGTCCCAACTATAAAGCTGTACTCACTGTATCAGGCAAGATGCAGCCAGGACAACAGAATCCACACTAGTTATTTTAAGAAAATTTAATATATAAATTTGGCTGAAGAAGTATTTGATAAGTGAAGGACAAATGAGGAACACTTAGTAACCCAGAGACAGTAATTACAGGAAACCCCTTCCTTAAGTGAGCCAGAACAAAAGGGTGTCAGGAACCAGAACCTTGCCAGGGGACCCGCCCTGAGAAGGAGGCTCGGAGTTGGCCTTGAGGAGTCAGCTACCAGCTCGCTGAGGCTGGCGGAGGGGGCACTGGCCAGGGCTGGCAGCTTTGGAGAAGGGTGGTCCTGCTGGTTCTGAGAGTGTAGGGAAAAACCAGAAACTAAAAACTGCTACTGAAACAAAGTGCTGTCATTGCCAAGTGCAATGACAACTGCTGATGGGAAGACCGTGACCAGTGAGCATGCACGATCTAGTCCCCTTCTAACGTTGGTCCTCCGCTAGCTCCCCCTATTGGCAGAATTTAGGGATCCAGCTGGCAAGAGAAAAATACATTTGCCTAGGTGGCATCAACACACAAGAAAGAATGCAGAAAGGTGGGTTTGGAGCTGAGAGACAGCAGCTTAATAATCAGCTCGTCCGCGTGATTGTACACTGCAGAACAGGGACAGTGGATGAGATAACTTAATACTTAGTCACATGGTCTACGTTCACTGTGTTGGGTATAAAATGAAATATGCAAAATATGCATAATTTAAAATATATACGAATGTCAAAAAAGATGCAATAATTGTGCTAAATAGGGATATGCACATACGGAAGAAACTAGCAAGAAGTCGGAATGATCCATGAAAATCTTAAGACAGTGTTTTCCTCCAGGAGAAGGGGATAAGCAAAGGAGGAAGATGCTGTAAGGGAAGAACACAAACAGCTTCCGCTCTATTCCTAATTTGTTTTTGCCAAAAGCTGGGCCAGGGCTTCATGGGGAACTGTTATACATTGTGGTTAATTATGCATACGTTTCTGTGAGTCAGAAGCATTTTCATTAAAAAGTTAAAATAATTTGGACTCTGTCTTTGTTTTTGGTGTTTCTATGCCCCAGGCAGCTTTCTTTAAGTGCAGTGTGACCCCGTCCTCTCTTCCTCCACCTGACAAGGGCCACGCTCCGTCCTTTATGGAGCTTCCGCGGCCCTTCTGTTGTTTGTTTGTTTTTGAGGTTGTTATGCCCAAGACTAACCCAAGAGTGGCAACAGGGCTCATAAAAGCACAAAATGTCTTTGCATTTCAACATTTTGTACAATTCACTATGCAGAATTAGAAAGGGTAACAAAAATGAGGTAGGGTAAGTGATGGTCATCCAACTCCAAACAATGTGAATAGAACCAAAAATGACACTTCTTGGCTGTCAGAACTGGAAGTCTAGTGAGATTCTAGTTTCACATAACTGGATCCAGGAAGCTAAACATTTTCAGAGCTCTCACCCTTGGTTCCCCTTTGTTGTCATCCTGGATGTAGGCTTTTCCCAGTTTGCAGTGAAGACAGCTTCCTGGTCTCTAGATTCAATTGTTCCTTTTGTCTCTGATGACAGAAGACTCCTTTTCCAACTGTTAAATCAAAAATCCTAGGGAAGATCCTCACTGGCCTCACTTCACATGTGCACTTAGCCTTTCGTGAATCTCTGAGCCCAGTGGGTCTGGTCCATGATTGGCCAGGCCTGACCGATACTCCAGACACCTTGGACCCAGGGACGATGATACAAATGCAAATACAGTGATGAGTTCCCTGTAAGAAGGGAGGGCAGGCTGTGGTGGCGCACACATGTCATCCCCGCACACAAGAGGCTGAGGCAGAAAATTGAGGTCAAGGCCAGCCTGGACCACATAGCGAGACCGAGACCGAGACTTTCTTGTCTGAAACAAGACAAGAAAGAAGGGAAAAGGCAAGCCTGGCAGAGAGAATCATAGACATTCACTACATGAAGCTATAGAAGTTTTTAGGATAATCCCAGACTCCCTTGGTCATTTTGGTCTTCTCTTTCCAGACAAATCAACACAGTGAAAGCAGAAAAACTTGTACTTCTGAAAATAATTTGGGTTGACACCTATTCCACCTGTACTTTTTCATTCCTTGTAAGTCTTTTTATTCTACTTAAATGCTGGTGCTCTCACTTTGTCATATTTCTCGATATAGATTCCTTTCAAATCAGTGACACCTTTACGCAATGATCCAGTTCCTAACAATGATACATGAGCTAGGAGAGTTAGACATGCATCTGCTCTCCAACTACACACTTCCTGCATCCATTTTCATATGTTCAAGAATATATTCCTATCAGATGTCTCCCAGCAGGAGTGATTTTAAGCAATTTCTTACATGTTATCTGCAAACAACAGTACTCTCACTAACTCGCTAATGCCCTGTACACCACTAAAACCCTTAAGTACGAATTTAATTCATATATGGTCATATTGGAAGTATGATCTTGGGGATGAACAGTTTTCATTTTGTCTTGTAGGAGCCTCAGAATTACTATGTTCCAAATACAGAAGCATCGCTCATTCTGGGCACACCCACCTCTCTATTTTTAGTAATTTTCTTGGTTCCTTCAGCACCTTTGTTCCAGGAATGGAGCCATACATTAGAAGTACGTTAAGAAGGAGTAAACATGGTTTGCCTCCTCGGAAAGCTCAGGTAGTGGTAAATGTATCACATGTGACCATTTCTGTAGCAGTGAAGCATACAGGTTCCATAGGAGCACAAAGCAGTTGCATTTCAGATGGTGGTGGTACTGTGTCTTCAATAGTTGCCAGGACCTGTTTTTCTATTCTTCCCCATCTTGCTAAGTGGCATCGCCATCTACCCATACTCTCAGGCCAAAACCAAGGCAGCCTAGAATGCTCTCCTCTCTCCACAGCAGCAATTCCCCAGGCCCCACCTCTCTCTCTCTTTCTGGTCCAAACCATTGTCATCTCGCTCACATCTTCCAAAGTTCTCCATCACCATCCTGGCTTAAAATATCCCCACTCACTGTCCACATGCAATGAACATCCACAGATGTGAAATAAACTCTGGCATCCCATTTAAAGGCTGGGTACTAGCTAGATGTGATGGTGCACACCTACAATTCCAACATTCTGGGAGGCTGAGGCAAGAAAATCATAAGCTTGAGCCAAGCCTGGGCAATTTAATGACTTGCGAGAACCTGTCCCCAAACAAAAAACAAAATAAAAAGGGCTGGGGATGGGCTCAGTGTGAAGGTCCTGGGTTCAACCACACACACCAAAATGGGGGGCTGGCTAATTCCCACTTCCTCACCTCCTGTTTCCCAGACACCAGTCAGTGGGACAGTTTCATCTTTGGCCTCATCAAGCCTTCTGCACAATCTGGGACTCTTCTCTCCTTAGAATGAAGGAATAGTGATCTCATTTTCATTCTGCACATCTCAGACCAAAAGTCTCCCTGCCATGGAGAGACCTTGCCCGCAGTAAAGCCCAAGACCTAATCAACGGCAGCCAGCTGCTCTATCACACCGAGTTTTCTTCCCAGAGCATTTTGGTGAGATAATTCAAAAGTACAGATTTGTTTGTCCTTTCCACTGGTATAAATTACAGAGAGGGTAGAGATGATCCTTCTTGTGATCACCGCCAAGTCCCAAGCACACAGCACAGTGTCAGTCCAGAAAACAATTCAAAGGCAGTTTTGAATGAATAGATTTAAACCTCTCATTCTTAAAAAATAAAAAGGTAAATAGGCCACTCCAGCATGAAAATGAGAAGAGGTATGAGTTGACATTCTCTCACTTCAAAGAGCAGCATGGACTTCATATGAAGTTGGGGGAAGCACTTCCCTCATATGAAACATACACTTATGGCGGGGGGCAGGAGTGGGCTGCAACCTGCTCTAGGGATCGAACACACTGCCTGGAGTAGAAACAACACACACCCACAGCTGGTGGAACAAAACAGGAAGACACTGCAGGAAACGAATAATGTTGTACTAGGAATGTTTACAAATCCAGATCTTAATTGACTATATAGCACACACATGGTAGTTGTATTTTATTCTTGTACTTTTCACACATAAAATTTTTTTAGAAAAACTGAAGGAATTTTGCCTTTGAACAAGGACAAAAATCTCAGGACACAAAAGAAAGCACATCTCTTAAAAGCAGATTTTAAGTAATTACTTATTGAGTATTAATTACCCTCAATATTAAATATATTACTCATTAATATATTTTGAGTCATCTTTATGTAATTGGTACGTAACATATCAATTTATTTTTTCCTTCTTAATAAAAAGGTATATTTATATAATCAGTGAACTTACAATAAAAAGTAAACAGAGGTAACAGGAAGCCTAAAAAGAGTCAACAATATCTTCAAGAAAAGTATTGCCATTTAAAAATACAAACCTTGCTGGGTGTGATGGCACTTGGGAGGTTGAGGCAGGAGGGTTGCCATGAGTTCCAGGCTAGCCTGGGCTCTATAGTGAGTTCAAGGCCAGCCTCAACTATATACTGAGAACCTGTCTCAAAAAACAAAAACGAAACAAACAAAAAGACACAAACTTTTATTGCTTTTCAACAATCTTTCCCATAATAAATGTTGTAAATATGATTGGTTCAGTAGGCCAGCTTTTCAGGACAACAGGAAGTGCAGTCTGATATGAAATTATCCCAAATTATGTTGATGTTTCCAGCATATTAGTGTGGAGTCCATGGAGCTCTGTGATAAAACAGGAAATCTCCCAGCAGTGACTTCCAGCCACGCTCCCTTTCCCCAGCCCGGGTCACTCAGCTCATCCACCTAAACTCTGAGGGGCAGGAGAGCAGCTTCCTCCTCCTCTGTGCCATTGAAGTTCTGGGGTTTAGCTCTACAAGGAGGGGGAAAGAGGAGAATCTTAGTATCTCTAGTCTTTTTAGGTACACATTACGATCACATTCATCACTGGGAATTTGTACCTGTACATGGTATATCTTAGTTCTTTTTCCCCATTCCCCTTCCCTCCCTTCCATCTCTCCACCCCTCCCTATTTACAAAAAACTTTGTTTCTGTTTTGTCCTCCTTTTCTTATATTTTTTCCCCTTCTTTCCTTCTAGTCTTTAAAAGACACCCAGTGCCTCCATTTCTAACAAGTTAGTATCTTAAAAAGTGTCTACGAGCAATGAGCCTCCAGGTGCCCAGAACTCTGCTAAGTGGGAGAATGGATGCGGAACAGTATTTCATTTCAATTTCCACGAGATAACCTGGAAAGAGAGAAAACAGTCCAAACGCTGGACATACCTTCTTCTAGAGTTTTCCAGGAGGTAAAACAAGCCCATCGCTAATCCCTTTGATGCAATGAAAGACAGTGATGAGTGTAAATCCTCAAGTTAAGTTTCTCCAAAATGTGACAAAAGTGGAAAAAAAATCGACATGTTACTCACACTAGTCATAGGCCACAAGCCTCCACAAGCTGCTGCCCACTCAAATCCAATTTTCTCATACAGAAATCCACCCGGCATTGGTCCTATAAAGGCACTAGCAGTGGAAAGAAAACTAAATGAGTATTAAACAGCGGAAAAAATAATTACTGAATTGAAGTCGCATGATCCCATAGTCACAGGTCTTCCTTAAATTGTTACTATAAGTACTGAATTAAAAAGTCAATTTTGAGGCCAAGGATTTAGTTCTGTGGTGCTGCACCTGCCTCACAAGCCCAAGGTCCTGAATTTGATCCCCATTATGGAAAACAAAACAAAACAAAAACAAAAAAAGTCAATTCTGGATGTGAGAAACTGAAGGTGTAAATGAGGACCAAAATGTATAATAGATATTGTGAAATAGGAAGAAAATGTTCAAAGGGGAAGGGGAACTAGGGAGGGGAGCAAGGGAAAGGAAAGAAGGGAAAGAAAAAAATGAAAAAAGAAGAAAAAAATGGAAACAAATCTTATGCAAATAGAGAGAGGTGGAGGAGTGGAATGGGGGGAAGGGGAATGGGAAAAATAAGAACCAAGATATATCATGTACAGGTACAAATTCCCAATAATGAATGTGATCACAATGCACACCTAAAATGTACCAATAAACTTAATGAATGAAAAAAAATTTTTAAAGGTCAGTTCTGGCTTAGCAATACTTATAAGAAAATAATTCTAGGACTGAGGGTGTAGCTCAGTGGCACAGTGCTTGTTTACCATGCATGAGGCCCTAGGTTCAATCCCTAACACTACAAAAATAAATAAATAAAAATAAGAAAGCAAAGAATAGAAAGAAAAAAAGTCTACTCAATAATGATGGAGCCCAACATGGCGATGCACAACAAGGCGGCTCCGCCGCAGATCCCCGACACCCGGCGGGAGCTGGCGGAGCTCGTGAAGCGGAAGCAGGAGCTGGCGGAGACACTGGCAAACTTGGAGAGACAGATCTATGCTTTTGAAGGAAGCTACCTAGAAGACACTCAGATGTATGGCAATATTATTCATGGCTGGGATCGGTATCTGACCAACCAAAAAAATTCCAATAGCAAAAATGACCGAAGGAACCGGAAGTTTAAGGAAGCTGAGCGGCTCTTCAGTAAATCTTCAGTTACTTCGGCAGCTGCAGTAAGTGCATTGGCAGGAGTTCAGGACCAGCTCATTGAAAAGAGGGAACCAGGAAGTGGGACGGAAAGTGATACTTCTCCGGACTTCCACAATCAGGAAAATGAGCCCAGCCAGGAGGACCCTGAGGATCTGGATGGATCTGTTCAGGGAGTGAAACCTCAGAAGGCTGCTTCTTCCACTTCCTCAGGGAGTCATCATAGCAGCCATAAAAAACGAAAGAATAAAAACCGACACAGGTCAGTGGCAGGGACCCCACCCCCACAGCTCCGATGACTGTCGGTGTAAAGGGACTGTCCTGGAATGAAAACACTTCAGGATGGACAGAAATTCCTTTGCTCCAAATGAAACCAGCTAATGTTTTAAGGGAGGAGTTGGTGGGCAGTAAAGTCCGCCTGAAGGAGGACTTCAGGACATCCTTCCACTGTTGCTAGTGCAGAACCCTAACCCTGACCCCAAGAACATTGTTTAATGTTGTGAATTTGGAATCCTTTCAGAAGAGAAAAAGGGGAAATAGAAATGGAATCTGTGTAATAGTATTGCTAAATGACACTAGTGTATATTGGGTAAAGTGGGATAGTCTTTTGCTCTTACTCCTGACCCCTGCCTACTCTTATGAGAATTGATTTAATGTGCCTTTAAAAAAGATTTTAAATACAAGCTTTTTTATCAAAAAAAAAATAATGATGATGTTTAAAAATTTTAAACAATTCTCAACAAGAACTGCATTGGAAAAGTTGGTGGCTTACAGAGAAATAAAAGGATGACAAATGTTCAAAACTATGTATCATTTTTTCTCCGTATTTGCATATAATATAACTCAATTGAATATATGTTAATTCCCTATACACAGCATTCCATTGCTCAAACATATTTACCCTTCTGGTATAATAAAAGGTAAAAACTAATAAATACATGAATGAATTTTAAATCTAAGACATACATTTTAAAGGATCTTACAAGTAACATAAATAAGACAGTGTATATGAATATGTATATGCTTAAGTTTCTGGTTGTTGTTTTTTTTTTGTATTGGGGATTGAACTCAGGACCTTGCACTTGTGAGGCAGGCAGTAGCACCACTGAGCTAAATCCCCAACCCTGTTTTGTTTTGCTTTTGAGACAAGCTCTGGCTATGTAGCTCAGGCTGGCCTTAAATTTACTATGTAGCCTACGCTAAACCTGGAACTTGCAGCAATTCTCTTGCCTCGGCCTCTCAAGTGCTGGGATCACAGGTGGGCACCACCACGCCCAGCTGCTTAGGTATTAAATTGGCTGTTAAAGCTACATTTTGGAGTCAGAAGGTGTGGATTAGAATTCTCGATCTGCCCTGTCTTTGAGAATCTCATATAACTTTTTTTTTGCTTTTCTTTTTTTTCTAGTTTTTATTTTTTATTAGTCCATGTTCCAGTACATAAAGACTATGTTCCTGTTGGGGTGTTGGTGGTGTATATGAAACATCTTATTTCTTTTTTTCAACCCCTTACTCCCTCTCTCCCCCTCCCTTCATCTCTTAATCCTCTTCCCCATGAGAAAGATCTATCTTCCTATTTCTTATTATCAATCCTTTATTTTGCTCTGTATTTATATTTTGTGTTCCTCATATAAGAGAAAGTATGTGATATTTAAGTTTATGTGTCTGATTTATTCCACTTAACACTGTGGTCTCCAGGTGCATTCATTCTCCTACAAATGACTCAAATCTATCCTTCTTTCTGGCACAGTAGTACTCTATCATATACAAGTAGCACATTTTCTTTATCTATTCATCTGTTGATGAACATAGAGGCTGCTTCCAAGATTTAGCCATCATGAATTGTGCTGCTATAAACATGGGTATGCATGTAATATGATGACTCAAAAGTGGGGCTTTCTGGATATGACTGGATCATGGGGGCATGATAGTCAGCAGTGGATTCATTCATGATGAGATTATAGCCCAAGGTGATGTTGGAAGGTGAGGGCTGATTGGAGGAAGTGGTCGCTGGGGGCGTGGCTTGGAAGGGTCTATTCCCCTCCCACTTTGAGCTCTGCTTGCTGCTGCCCCGCCATAAGCAACCTCCTCTGCCACACCCCTGCCATGCCCTCCACCACGCCCCTCCACCAGGCACCTGCCCTGGAGCCAGCCCACTGTGTACTGAAACCAGAACAGACTGCAAGCAAAAATAAACCTTTCCTTCTCTGAATTACGGGTATCGGGTATTGGGTCTCAGCGACAAGACAGTACCTAAGATACTAGCATGTGTTATTATTTGATTTGATGATGGCCATTCTCTCTGGAGTAAGATGGCATCTTACAGTGGTTTCAACTTGTATTTTTGTAATGGCCAGAGTTGGTGAATAGTTTTCATGTATTTACTGGCCATCTGTGGCATTCTAGCCTCCCCATTCTGGGTGTAAAATGGAGAGAGTGTTTTCCGTCTTGCAGGTGGGGACGACACTCAGTGAATACTCACCCTGCAGACCACATGGCACTAGTGAGGCCTGATACAAGTCCCAGTGTACTTAATCCCTCTTCAAACCCACTTTCACTGCAAAGAGAGACATGAGAGTATCCATCATGGAAAGGAAAAATTGTATGACAGAGATACTAAGATAAAACAAAGAAAATCCCTCTAAACAGTGTAGCACACTAGGGCTGGGGATGTAGCTCAGTGGCAGAGCGTGTGCTGAGCATGCAGAAGGTCTGGGCTTGGATCCCTGCACTTAAAAATGAACAACCCCCAAAACAAAGAAACAAATCAAACTCGAAGAGATGTTTTATGACTTGTAAAATAATTTTTCTAAAAACACTTCTATTAAATCAGTTAGATATAGTAACACCATGATCATTTGTAGTAAATGCTTATGAAACACATAATTATCTGCTCCTTACATTGAGATGAAGATCAAAGGACAACGGGCACTTGCATCACCTGCCACTTAGCAGAGGGACCTTGGGCAGGCAACAGATCCCCAGCCATCCTGCACTGTCAGCGCATCTGCTCCACACAAGAGGGACAACTCAAGGGTTCTCCACTCCGCTTCAGCTTTTAAAAACTACTTCTACACCAAGGCACAAACCAAGAAAAACATCCATCTTCAACTTATTTTGACCATTAGTGGAATAATATTCATCCATATTAACATTTGTATGATCTTATTACTATTTATAGGATTTCTGTTGCAATATTTGTATTCTTTAAGCACACAATGGTTTAGAGGAAAAGTCCCTACATCCTAAGAAACTGAAAGATTCAAACAGCCCATGACATTCACTGCTCCTCACAGCGAAGCTCTTCAGGGAGCAGGC
>NW_004624930.1:0-24362 GCF_000247695.1 Heterocephalus glaber
TTAAAAGATGTTCTTGGAAACTTATTCCTTCAAAGAACAATCATTTATTTTTCGTTAGATACAAAGATTGTATTTTTCATTCTCTCTTTTTTGCGTACCTGTAAAAGATTATATTTCCCTGTAAGAGAATGTTTTGGCACTCTGCCCCAAATAATTTTATAAATTTAAAAGATGTTCTTAGAAACTTATTCTTTCAAAGAACAATCATTTATTTTTCGTTAGATACAAAGATTGTATTTTTCATTCTCTCTTTTTTGCGGGTACTGGGGCCAGAACCCAAGATGTTCCCACTGAGCTATATCCTCAGTATCCCCTTTGTTTTGAGACAGGGTCTAGCTAAGTTGTTAAGATGTCCGGGCTGGGCTTGAACCTGTGACCCTCCTGCCTCAGCCACCCAGAGTGCTGGCGAATCCACAACAGTCTTAGACCACATGCAGAAAGAACTGTCTGTACTGGATCAACAGTTCTAGAGACCACCTCCCACCACTCATGCCTGACTGTCTATATTGGAATTACAGGTGTACGTTACCACACCCAGCTAAGACTGCATTTTTCTAAGCATGATTATTAAAATTTCCAAAAGAAAATGAGTAAGATGATGTCAAGTAAACATTATGATGTTTCTAAAATAAGATGCTTTAGATATTTTCCTATTTCAGAAATTAATTTTGATCAAATTCCATATCATACATACATAGTGCTTCTAGATATCACATATCACTTTCATTGTTCAGAGTTAACATTCACCTCTGGGGTTGTTTTATTTTGTAATATTTGACCTGAATTATATTTCCATTTAACAACCCAGTGAAAAATTATAAATTTACCTTGGTCATCTTTTCGTGTGATGATCTCCACATCAGAAACTTCTCCAAATCTGCTGAACTGATTTTGTAGGTCTGTCTTAGAAATAGCTTGGCTAAGGCCACCCACAAAAAGGCGCTTTGTTTCTCTGTTGGCTTTCATGAAAACTGGTTATATACTTGACGTAGTCTAGTGAGAAGATAATTTTTTGTATAAGAAACAGTTCTTTCTCATGGTTCTTCTCAAATGTAACACCCTGAGCCCTCTATGCTAAATTGGTCTCCTGGTGTTATATTTTACTTCCTACTGTATTGCTTCCAATACTATGCCTGTAGACTACTGAAGCCCTATATTCACATTGTTTCTAAATGCACTATGGAACTACACCAGCACACACACATAAATATAGGTACAGACACATGTTTTCTAAGTGAACACAATTATTATACACTACCTGTTTTCATCTATTTGGTAGTGACAATTGAACCCAGGGCCTCTTGTGTGCTAACCAAGAAGTCTAGTACTAAGCTCTATCACAGCCCTTATTTTGAGCTGGGGTTTGTCTAGTGTCTCAGCCTTCCAACTAGCTGGGATTACAGGCATGTGCTACCAGGCCTGGCTATTTGTTTATTTGCTCACATATTTTTTTTCACTTAATGCTAAAGGAGAAAAACACCTCTCTAGGAACTCCACCGTCATATAAGTAGTAAACAAATGCTGCAATTACAATATCATGGGGCAATAAAACTGCAAAGTGCTGAATTAAAGATCAACCAAAAAAACCCACAAACTGCAAAGTGCTGTTCAGGCACAAAAAGGGCAACTGATACGATAGGTACTATAGATAATCCGGATCTAATTTCAGATCCTGGAATTGTTAGCAGTATATTAAGGTTGTTGGATTAGAAGGGACTCAGGAAAAGTTTTCCAGAGGTACTCAGGTCTGACACCCTTTAGATGTCTCATCTCCTTTAGCATCCTGCGGCCTTCAGTCCGCCCTTCCCCAATAGTTGACCGACTTTACAAGTGAAATCACAAAACAAGATCAGAAGCCCAATGCACTTCGCGTGGTGTGGATGAGAGCTAAAGTGTACTTTTTCCTGGTAGCTATAGTCTTCAACCTACGCACCCCTATCTTCCCAAAGAAAAGAAGGAGGCCAAGTCGAACAGCCTCATCCCCATGCCCGAAACCAGTGCTCACCACGCCGTCTCCGAGCCTGCGATGCTCAGGCCGATGTCTTCTGGTCACATGTTTCAGCAGGTGCCTTCTCTTTTCCTTCCTACTCCACTTGCAACCCAGCCTCTCAAGGTTCCGTTTCCATACTTAGTACCCAAAAGTTTATTTCGTTTCTCGTAAGTCTGCACCAACTTCCCCTCGACCTGTGCAAAAGAGCCCAAGCCAAATTTCCTAGTTTCTACCGAAGAAACCTGCCGTTACGTGTCCTTGGTCTCCTGCACCGGGTAGGCTGATGTGAGAAAGGGGAAGCAAAATAAAGAAGCGCTACCCACGACAGGATCGGGGTAGCTCCATGGCCGCTCGAGGGGGTGAGCGGCCGAGGGTTTTGGATTCAGACTGGAGCGAACCAACTCTTGAAAAGGTTGGAACTCTTCAGAGACAGACTTGGCAACCTGAGGAGCGACGTCAAAGCCCCGGAATATTATTTGAGTGTGGGGCGACTGCTGTGGGCCGCTGGGGTTACGCGTCGCTCTGTCGCCTCCCCCAAGGAGCTCAGTAATGGTCCGCGCCCTGAAGGCGCGCGAGGCTTGAAGCGCCGACCCGGGAACCGGGTGAGGGAGGTAGCTGAGGCGTCTCTGGCAGGGCTCGGATGGCAATGGATGCTGAGCGGGTCGAGATGCGCGCCTTGGAGGCGGAGATTGCAGTGCTGCAGCAGGCTTGCAAGCAGCTGCCTGCGCCCTGGGAAGACGGGGCCCGAGTCCGGTAGGTGGCCAGTGGGCGGTGGCCCATGGGAGTTGTCCCGGGACTAGGCGGTTGAATCTCCACAAAGCTCAGGACTGCAACTCCTTGCAGGCCTGGTGCTGAAAATTGTAGCCTGGGTCTCCCCCAAATGTGGACTTGAACCAGTACAGATTCTCTTCCTAACGGGGTCCCAGTTAAAAGCACTGCGTTTGGGGCTCTGTTGTGAGCGCGTTGCAGTTCAGTAAGTCGTCTGCCACGGGAAAGTCGTTTTCTTAACCGGTTTTCTTTCTCCAGTCGGTGACTGTCCAAGAAAAAGTTTTGCCTACCTCTCTTAACTAAATCTTGCCTTCTGCAGGGAGCTGTATCCAATTCGGATTCAATAAGTTGGTTTCATGGACTTTTTTTGTGTGGGCCACTTAACCATGGTAATTAACACTGATTTTTCGTTTATGATAATAACATAAACTTTTCTTTGAAAAATAACTTCCAAAAAGAGATAAGTTGATATGAAGAAAAATGGCTAATATAGCCTGTAGAATTTGACAGCCCTCTGAGGTAGGTGCTGGTGTTAACTGCATTCTAAATTTAAGAAACTTGCGAATCAGAAAAGTTAAGTAGTTTGTCCAAGGTAGAGAAAGGAGATGTAAAAGCTGAACTGGAACCCCAAAAAATGTAGTTCCCGAGTCCAGGCATTTCCCTTGATTGAAAAAGAGAGAAATAGAAATGTCTGTAACAGTTAATTATTTACCAAGTATGTATCATCTCAAACATGCAAGGCACTTGAAAACAAATCATCTTTTTTTTTTTTTTTTTTTTTAGTACTAGTGACCAATTTGAAGCCAGCAGTGGTGCAGGCCTGTCATCCCAGCCACTCTGTAGGCTGAAGCAGGAAGATCACAAATTCAAGCCCAGCCTGGGGAATCACCAAGACTTAATCTCAAAATAAAAAAATACAAAAAGGGATTGGGGTAGTACAGTACAGTTAGAAATAGGGAAATTGAAGGAACCACTCTCTTCCCTTCATTCAACTATAAACATAAACCCTAATGGCTAGTCATGTTTAAGTTTAGGAGATCAAGGTGGGGGAGGAGGCAGGTCATCGACACCAGAGACAGAATGGGAGGCACCTGGAGTCAGAAGCGGCTGACCCTTTAAATACTGGAAGCCTGAGTTATCAAGGGTTTCTGTTCCTCAGTTCCTTTTCCTCCTCCTTTTTCCCTTTGCCATTCTGCCCATTCCGCTGCTACTGTCCTGCAATCTTCAATAAACGTAGCTACTTACTACAGTTGTACTTGGCAATTCTTTCCTTGATGTACACAAGAACTTGGACTAGTTTTGCCCCATTCAGCTATAACAGGGGTGTAACTCAGTGTGAAGATCCTGGGGTCAATCCCCAGTAATAGCATAAAAAAATAAATAAAATTTTAAAAGGGCTGGGGATATAGCTCAGTGGCGTAGTGCTTGTGCCACACACTGGTTCAATTCAATCGCCAGTACCATGAAACAAGAAAAAGACTAATTTTCTATAGGTGCAAGAGAGAATGGGATTTTCCTCAGCTAAATGCCCAAGAGTAGTAAAAAATGTGAAGCATGAGGAGGTCTAAAGAAAAATTCTTGCATGATGTTCTTTAAGCTCATGAAAGTACAGAAAGCTGTAATTGTTAAAGGGAGAGGGAAATAGGGAAATCTAATTGTTCAAAGGGGAACAGGTTAACAAGGCATGTGTATGCACCTCCACAAGTGAATAAATTTATTAATGACCCTTGCTACTAAGGGTATGACACACCAGCTGTAAGCATTAGAATCACGTAGGGTTTTGTGAGAAGTATAAACTAAAGCTTCATATCAAGAGTTGGTGAATGAAAACCTGCATTTTAACAAGACATTCTTTCCCTACTGTATCATTCTACGGGGAAAAATGGTTTCTTTTACTGACCATAAGATGTCATTATTAGCCCAGATACTATAGTATATTATTTGCATAGTCTGGGACTCCTCAATGACCAGGATGGGAAAGTAAGGAAAATCCAGATAATGGGAGTTGTTAAATATCAGTCAAAGTTGTTTAGGTTTATTTAGGTTTAATGTGAAGTTATTTCTCCCTGTTATGAAAAAGGAAGATTGGGACTTATGTATCAAGCTTCTTTTCAAGTGATTTTAAATAGTTGGATAGATAGGAGGTAGGAAAATTGGAGCTAAAGGATTGAGCTATGTTTATGTGCACACATTCTGGAGCCAAATTGCCTGCCTTCAAATGTTGGGTGTTATTGGCTGAGTAATCTTGATTGGGTGATCTCTTATACTTTGATTTTTTATTTGGTAAAATCTAAGTTTTCAGACTGTTCTAAGGATGAGTTCATATATATAATTCATTTAGAACAGTACTTTTTCTTAATAAATACTAATTAACAATCATTGACTTTTAAACTCAAATCTTGTGTAGATTCATTTTAAAAGAAATATCTTTTTTTATAAAATTTTATTTTATCCCATTCCCCCCTCAAGCCCCTCCCCCCATGTATAAAAGTTTTGTTTCCATTTTTTTTCCTTCTATTTTCACTTTTTTCTTGTCCCTTCCTTTCTCCCTCCCTCCTTCCAAAGGGGAAAATAATTCTTTTGAACCTCTTAATTATGACAGAAATTTTTAAGCTGCACAGACAGATTTGCAAATAAAACTCCAAAACCAATAAAATTCAAGCTAGCTGCAAATAGTTTAAACATTAGTTGAAATAGAACAATTGGCGAAGCCCGACTGACCTCCAATGCTGCTTGACAAAGTTCCAGCGGGGGGGGAAAGGAGAGTGGAACACATCGTACCCTCATGTTTTATTTTTTCTAGCCATAATGTTTACAATTGTTACTTTAGTCACAGGAATCATTATGTTTGTGACTAACAACATATTCTCCATGAGGCAAATTGGCAATGTTGTATTGAAATCTGATCTGGCTCACAAGTCCCAAATTCCTGTTTCTCTTAGTTCTATTGCCACACCCACTTCTAAAGAAACCTCTCTTAAAACTCCCTCTGTTTTCCTGCTACTATAACTCCTTTCTTCTATTGATGACTGTCTTTCTACTAAAGGGGTCTTATAAAGAGACTGAAAGGACAGATTTTAGATGTAAGAAACAGTGGGAAATGAGAAATAGAAAGAAAGTTAAGACAGATAAATACACTAAGGAGGCAAGTTACTCAGTTTTTCTCAAAGTACTGTAAACATCTCCTGCTCATGAACCATGAACCCAAATAACACTTAAGCAAGATGAATAGAGGTATAGAAAAATAGAGAGCTAATAGCAAACTATATTAACCATTGTGCAGTTTCTCAAGGGCCAGCTGACAACCACAAGTTTGATATTTAATTAACTAAATCTTGCTTGTACCCCCGCTGATATAGAGATTTTGATTAAGTTACTTTCTGTTCTGTTTAGGTGTGGGTAAATAAGGGGACAATTGTAATTTTTAAATATGTATTCGTGACGTTCAATGAAATGAAATAGCTTAGAGGAATTGTACTTTGTTTAGCAAAAAATAACCTTTACTTCCATAGAAATTGCTAAGGCAATCTAAAATGTAAACATGTTCCGTCCAATGCCTCCTAGCTATTGCTTAAAGATATAAAAATAAATCAGACCCTGAGACTTATCAGAGGGAACCTGAACATTGCTTGCAACGGTTCTTTTCTCACTCGCCGGCCCGAGACCTCTCCCCTTCCTACCCTGCATCGACTGCAGCTGGTCTGCGGCAAACAATGATATTTTACTCAAATAAGTAATTTCTATAAGAATATTCTGCTTCTGCCTTGTACATGTGGTAAGTTATATATATATCATCAAATTTACAATTTTAACCTTTTTTTTTTGGTACCAGGGATTGAACTTGGAACCTTGCACTTTTGAGGCAGGCATCAGCACCACTGAGCTCAATCCCTGGCCCTATTTTAACCATTTTTAAGTGTATAGTTTAGCAATATTCACATTATTATGTAGCATTACCATTATCCATCTCCAGAAATTTTTCATTACTCTGGTCTGAAACACTATATCCATTATTAAACAGTAACAACCTCCTTCTCTGCTGCTGACTCTGAATTATTTGAATTTTCCCATATCCTTTGGTTCTTTTACTACTTTGCTCCGTTGAAATACCTGAAATCTTCACTCATAGCTTGCTGTGACATTTTTTGTTCACTGGGCAGGAGTCATTTATGTTTGACAATTGCCATATTTTTTTTTTTAAATTGGCTTTCTATGTTTAGGTAGTATATATATATTTTTTGGTACTGGGGATTGAACTCGGAACCACTGAGCTAAATTCCTGGCCCTGGCTTTCTATATTTAAAGTAATTTTTTTTAGCATCCATGATGAAAAATGCAAGAGAGGGTGTGGTAGACTTTCAGATGATACAGAATATAATTATGCTAATATTTAAAATTAACATTAAAACAAAACGGAAATGAATGTTACAGACTTTGTTGCCAATCTTGTATCCTCAGTGTAAATATGGTATTAGATCATTTCCTATGGATATTATATATCCATAAGGGTGTTGTCTAATGTAGTAGAATTACAAATAGGTTTTTTGAGGGAGCAGAAAGGATGATAGTAATTTCAGATACCAGGTCGGTGAAAGAAAATATTTTGTGGAATATCCTAACTTGCAGGAAGAAAAGATACGTAGTAGGTATATTTTAGGGGTTACTAGCATATTTTTAAAATTCATTTAATTGGTACAGTTTAGATATACATAATGATCACATCATTGTAGGCAATTTGTATCTATACATGGTTTATCTTTTTTTTTTTTTATATCAGAGCTCAAACTCAGGACTTGGTGTCTGCCAGGCAGGTGCTGTGCCACTGAGCTAAATCCCCAGCCCTTAAATGGTATATCTTGATTCCTCTTTTTAAAAAGAGCTGAGGCTAAACAAAAGAATACATATTTAGGGTAGCAGAGGCAAGAGCATTAAGGATTTCCTCTAACAGTGATAACAAGAAGAGATATTGGAGGACCTAAGATATAACATGACAATCAGGATAGTCATGCCCCAGAATCCAAGGAAGGAATGTTTTAAGATGACAGAAATATAGCAGAGAATTTGGAGGAAATAATGAATGACAAAAAGTACAGTAATCTGATGATGCAATTATTAGCTAAAGTTCTTTTTTCCAAGGACAATAAAGTTACTTTGTCTCATTGAAGAAGGTCTGGGTATAACATTGTTTAAAGAGATTTTGCTGTTTCTTACTCCTTTGAATCTTTACCCCTTGTATTCTTAGATTTCTTGAGATACTTCTTATATCTTTTTTTTTGTACCAGGGATCGAACTCGGGTCCTTGAGCTTGTGCAGCAGGCGGCGAAACCACTGAGCTAAATCCCCGGCCCGAGATACGTCTTATATAAAATATTTTGTGATACTTACTTTTTTTTAGAAATTAAAGATAATTTCATTTTTAATTTTTAAGACAGGTTAAAATTATTTGAGATGTCTTGGGAAATCAGATATTCACGTTGGGAATTCTTGGATGAGAACTGACATTTCAATTTTGCAAAGTATTCCTATTTTAATTTGTTTTAAAGTTTCTAATGTGTACAAATATAGTAACATAATTTGGTTATGTTTGTTTGGGGTTTTTTTCTTGTTTTTTGGTACCGGGGATCGAACTCTGGTCCTTGCGCTTGCGGGGCAGGAAACGGAACCACTGAGCTAAATCCCCACCCCGGTTATGTTTGTTTTTTTGTTGAAATTAGAGATTACAGTGTTAATGGCCACATTGGTTTTGAAAAAATTATTATGTAGGTTTTTTTTTTTTTTGGTACCGGGGATCGAACTGGGGTCCTTGCACTTGCGCAGCAGGCAGCAAAACCACTGAGCTAAATCCCTGGCCCTATTATGTAGTTTAACTTTTTTTTTTTGGTACCGGGGATTGAACTCGGGTCCTTGAGCTTGCGCAGCAGGTGGCAAAACCACTGAGCTAAATCCCCAGCCCCCTATTATGTAGTTTAAATGGGAAGAGATTAAGCAGATCAAAAATGGGAATGGTTTGTGGAAACTGGGGTGTTAAGTGAAATATTTGTTGTAATTGGAATAACTTTCTTGTATTCACTTGTTTAGAAAATCATTTCAAGAGATACACCAATCAGATTCTGCAGGATGGGAATCTTCAAAAGACCCGAAAACTCATCTTAGACATTTAGAAGTAGAATTTTCATTTCTAAGTATGCTTACTGGCTTCAATATAACAGATTACTCCAAGAAGACAGAAGATCTAACAAGCACTGAGATGACAGAAGAAAGTAGGCACCTGCAGCCTTCTCCTTATTGTTGTTGTTGTTTATTGGTGGTAGTTCTGGGGATTGAACCCAGGTTTCACATATGCTGGGCAAGAGCTCAACCACTAATCTACATCCCCAGCACTTTTAAAATTTTATTTTGAGACGAAGTCTTGCTTAGTTTCCCAGGCTGGTCTCAAACTTGCAATCTTCCTGCCTGAGTCTCCCAGGTAGCTGGGAATTACAGGCATGCCTAATTGTGCACAGCTACATTATTTTTAATCTAGAAGTGGTTTTGAAGCTTACCTTATTGTATATAGGAAATTGGTCATCATAATTTTGAATTAAAATTCTACAAATTCACTATTTAAAAATGTAATTGAGAGGGACCAAGGATGAAGAATGATGGTATCTAGTCCTAGTGACTTAAGTGTTATGGCTAAAGACCTATGATGTACTAACAGGTAAGTAGAAACTAATTCAGCCTTGCAATTGGATATAAAGAATTTGGGTTGGACAAGAGTAATACTCTTGGCCAGGGATTTACCTTGGTGGTGCCTCCGCCTACCTCACAAGCACAAGGTCCTGAGTTTGACCCCTGGTACCAAAAAAAAAAGTAATACTCTTTAAAGTAGAAATCATTTTTTAGACTTTCCCTCTGAATTAACTCTTAAGACAGGAAGAGGGAAAGTGAGCCCAGAAAGTCTTGGACAAGTCACCACAGAGGGATTTTGTGTTACATACAGAAATGGAGTGATGAGATTTAGAGACTTAAATTACTTGAAAGGAAAAGATGAAATACAAAAAGTTTAGAGAGTGAGGATAGACCAGGTATAAAATTTACTAGCGTAAAAGTCTTAACAAACATGGTGAGTGTGTTAGTACACACCTGTAATTCTAGCACTTAGAAGGCTGAGGCAGGGGGTTTGCTCTGAGGTCAAGGTCAGTCTGGGCTACATGGTGTGTTCAAGGCCTATCTGAATTATATAGTAAGACCTTGATTCAAAAAGCAAAAGGTCTTAATTTAAACATTAGCTATGGGATGTTAAAAAAAAATAGATGAGATACTTCTCTATGAGTACCATGTATTCATTTTAGAAAACTTGGAAAAATATAAAAAGTGAAGAAACATTTTAAAGTACAAAATCTAAATAGCTGTGGGAATTTCCTGAAGTGATTGGTGAAGTAATTAATTTAGCAAGAGAAATAGTACTGGAAGAGAAGTATTTTGAACAGAAAAGAAATGTAGCCTTGACACCAATGGACAAATGGACTCTAGATGTAAAATGTTCCAGTCAGAATAAACTGACAATATACACTGCCTTGTGTCACTGGTTATAGGGAATGGGAAAGGGGATGTTACCAGAACCCCTGCAGTGGGTCCCGGTCTCCTGTGTGCCACTATCACACAAAACTGATAAGAATAAAGACAAGAAATGAGGTTAGAGAAGAAGCTGGGTTTTGGGCCTGTAGTGCTCCTCTGGGCAGCAAAGGCAAAGAAACCCCGAGCTTGACACTATTGGGTTCCTAGGAAGTATTAGATGACTCAGAAGGCAGCGATAATCCTAAATTGACAAGGATCTTATAATCGGAGGAAGTATCAGATGTCTCAGGTAGTGATGGTAATCCTATGATGATGAGGATCTTATGTGATGAGGAGCTTAAGTTGATTAGGACTATGAGATGAGCAGAAAGTACTTACAACAGTAGGTGGAACAAGTTAAGCTGATGAGGAATTTGTCCCTCCCCAGGTGAAACCTTTCTCTTTTTATGTTACTACTTGGTTCTCAACCAGGATGTCTTCAGCTGATGTAATCTTGCCAATGAGCATCACAGAATCAGCAGACTGTTGAGGCCTCAGCCCTAATCATAATTTAATTGTGAAATGATTTTTCCCAAAAATTATGTAGAATGGCTCCCAACAAGTGGTTTTTAAATATTTCTTTTTCCATAAGAAAGATCCAGGTGCTGGTATTACAGGCATCACACCCAGCTCTGGAAGTATGTTATTAAAAATAAGTGCATGGGCTTGATAATTGATTGTTTTGAAATACTAACATCTTTTGGTGTCTGCGAACTTTGGTAATAACATACCCTTACTCTTTATTTTTTTAAAAAATTAGTGTTTTCAAGTTAAAAAGACTTGAACTTAAAATTTATCACACCTGAGCAGGGCATTGTGGCATATACTTGTAACCTCAGCACTCAGGAAGCTGAAGCAGGAGGGTCATGAGTTTGAAGTTAGCCTGAACTACATAGTGAAACCCTGTCTCACACAAAAAAAGATCATGCAGGACCAGGGATTTAGCTCAGTGGTTCCGCTGCCTGCCTCGCAAGTGCAAGGTCCTGGGTTTGATTCCTGGTACCAAAAAAAAGGGAAAAAAAATCATGCAGTATGTGTTTATAGGCAATTTATATATGCATAGTGTCAGGTAAAAGGGCCGAAGACCAAGACCAGACCAGGCCACAACAAGCCTTTATTGGGGGAATAGATCTGCCGGCTGTCTCTGAACAAAGGAGAGACAAAAGCAATATGGCTGGGGCAGGGAGAGTCTTTTATAGAGACTGGGGTGGGGCTTGTAGGGGCTGAGGCGGGGTTGAGTGAGGTAGTGACTAGGGAATGGAGGAACCGGTGATGTCACTAGGTGGTAGGAGGTGAGCGAGTATTAGGTTACTGTCTAGGTGGGAACAGGGGCATGCTGGGAAGAAGGGTTTGTTCTTTGGTGGGAGCAACCATCTTGGCATGATGTCACACAGGGGAGGGGGCAAGGCACCATAGGAAGAGGGCAGCTACTATACTTAATAGCTGCTGAGGTGGTGGGAGACCTATCACGTAGTATTCTTCTATAAAGAAAACAATAAAACCTGGACTTTAGACACTGGGTTATTTCTAAGACTCTGTGAAACATTCCATTTTTATCATATTTTTGGCACTTTTTTCTCAATTTTTATTTTTTATTAGTACATGTTTGCAGTACATAATGATTACATTCCTATTGGGGCATTGGTACATGTACATAAAACATCTTAATTCTCTTTTCACCCCCATCCCCTGTTTTTCCCTCCCTTGGCACATTTATTTTTATGGACAAAGCTCAAGGTCTTCTAGATTTTCTTCTGCGTTATCGTCTATGAGTTTTCTAGTTTTGTGTTTTATATGTAGGTCTTTGATATAGTTGAGTGAATTTTTGTCATAGGTATAAAGTTAGTATCTAAATTTATTTTTTGCATATGGTCTTTAGTATTTTTTATTGAAAAGATTATCCTTTCTCTTTTTTTTAAATTTTATTTTATTGGTACATTTTAGGTATACAATATAATGACATTCATCTTTGGAAATTTGCACCTTTACATAATCTCTCTTGATTTTTATTTTTCCCCCTTCCCCTGCCCTCCCTTTAACCTCTCCATCCCTCCCTATTTACAAAGACTTTGTTTCCATTTTTCCATTTTCTCATATTAATTCCATTCCCTTCTTTCCTTTCCCCTACCCCTCCCACTTCCCCTTCCCCTTTGCCCCTTTTCTTCCTATTTCACATTATCTATTATATCCTTTCTCTGTTGATTGGTCTTTGCTCCTTTGTCAAGAAATCAGTTTAACATCTTTGTGAGTCTATTTCTGAGTACTCTATTCTTTGTCAGTGCTTTCACTAATATCATACTGTCTTGATTACTGAAGCTTTTTTCTTTCACAGTACTGCTGTATCACTATCTCTTTTTACTTTGTGAGACAGAGTTTTGCTAAACTGCTGGTCTTGAACTTGCAGTCTCCTTGCCTCAGCATTCTGCGTAGCTGAGATTACAGACATGTAGTTTCTATGACTTTAGAGTAAGTCTCAAAATTTGGTAATATAAGTTCTCCAACCTCATTCTTTGATATTGTGCTGGCTACTCTGGTCCTTTGCCTTTTCATTTAAATTTGACAATCTGTCGTTATCTACATAGTAACTTGCTGGGGATTTCAATTAGATTGCATAAGCAGTAGATTAAGTTAGGAAGAATTGACTGCTTGGCAACATTGAATCTTTCTTAGCTATTTACTTTTTAAATCCCAGATTGAACCCACAATCAGGCATTGTATTCAGCTGTCATGTCTCTTTTGTTTCCTGTAATCTGGTCAACTTTTCTTTGTCTCTTGTGTCATTGACATTTTTGAAGGCTATTTTATGAATTGTCCTTTAGTCTGGTCCCCCTACCCCCATAGTTTCCTTTTGAAAAGTTTTAAAGTATATACCCTTTTGGCAGGAGAACAGTACAATGATGTTTTTTCTTTTCCTTACCCCAGTATATCTCAGTAGGAGGCAAATGGTGTTAGCTTGTACCATTTTGTCTTTTCTTGTTAACTATATATTGAACAGATCTTTAACTTGTCTATTTTGAGCCCGAGGTTGATCTGGTATGTAGAGTAACAGTGCTGCTGAGTCAGAATGCCATTTATATTCTGCGATATAAATGCACTTGTTTCTGGACTTTCCTCATTGGTCGTTTAGGTTTCAGTTTTCCTGGGTCTCTCAGGTTGTTTCTACTTGTCCATGTACTATAGTATCTACTTCATCTGATCTCCAGCTTCCAAATTTAGGTTGCTCTTATTTTCTCTGTTCTCTTTACCCTTATAGAATTGTGCCTTTCTTTCTTTCTTTTTTTGTTTTTTTTGGGGTTTTTTTGGTAACGGGGATCGAATTCGGGTCCTTGCGCTCGCGCAGCAGGCGGCGAAACCACTGAGCTGAATCCCCGGCCCTATCAGAATAGTGATTAACTCTTGTACGGAAAAGCAATACTGTAGGCAAGGACATGAGGTATCATTATAGGCAGGGTTCTATAAAATGTCTTATCTGGATTAGGATAGTGGTTACATGGGTAAAGGTGTACATAAAGAAAATGAGGTATAAACTTTAGACAGCATTTTATTTTCATTTTTTTTGAAACGGTCTCACAGTGTAGATCAGGCTGGCCTTGAACTCTCAGCAATCCTGCTCCTGTGAGCTGGGATTATAGGCTTGTACCACCATGCCCAAACAACAAGAGGGCATTTTATGCATTTAAATATATGCATGTTATACCTCAAATATCACTTGTCGCTATCACTTTGGTGAAGTATTGAGAGAGAACAGGTAAACACAGAGTTTCAATTTATTGTCTTTAACAGTGTTTTGGAACAACATGGATTTAGTGATTTAGTGTATGAAGACCAGCCCTAGGGTGCTGTGAGACTGAAAAAAAAAAGGTTGACAGATCTAGTATTGTACACAGTATGCTTTATTGGGGGACATACTGACCGAAGAAGCATAGACCTGGACTCCAGAGAAACTGGTGTGATCCCTAGTTTGGGTCAAAAGAAGGGCATATTTATGAGTTGTGCTCTGAGCTGGAGCACCCTTGGTTTATTTTTAGATGATATGAAGAGCCATGTGAAGTGGAACATGCCTGTAATCCTACCACCTCAGGAGGCTGAGACAGAAGGGATAACAAGTTCAAAGTTTGGCCAGTTTTATGACTTAGCAAGAACCTCTCTCATAATATTTAAAAAACAAAAAAGGAAAAGAAAACTGGCTGGGGATGTAGCTCAGTGTGAAAGCTCCGGGTTCAGTCCCCAGTGCAAAAAAAGATATTATCTAAGAGTCAAGTGCATCCTGGGAGCCAGGGACTAGATGTAAAGCTCCATATATTACTTTAGTGGTTTCATTGGTTATAGTTTTTTGGGAAAATATGAACGAAAAACCTAGTAGGATTACTCTGGTGCATTAATGGTAATTATAACTAAAGATGGCTGCCATCATGTCAAACTGCATCCATACAAATAACTGGATCTTAAAAATCTAGATTGAAAAAGTGAAAAAGAAACCATAATTAACATGATTCAAACTTATCTAGCGTTATACTAATATTTCTGTTTCTAACTTTAACCTGTGATATAATTGAGAACTAGAAAGTATAAATTGTCATTAAACCAATTTTGTAAGGATATTTGGTATATATATTATATTTTTAATGGAATTACAAATACACACTTTCATGCATCTATAGACATGTAGATAATTAAACAAAACTAGTAGTTATTTGAAGAAAATTGTTCTTTGTGAATAAAATGCTTTTCTAATTTATAGGTATAAAGAAAGTTCTCCAGAGACACAGATTGTCAGGAAGTTGCCATGTAGTTACATTTCAACTTGAATTTCAGATTCTGGAAATACAGGTAAATTAAAGTGCATATTGTGATAACAAATATTTTTTCTGTGAGATAAACAATTCCTATCCCACAGATTCCAGCAATGGCTGAGATGAGGAGTTCATGAGCCAGGGCTCCCTTGTTGCACATTTGTACTGTTTAAAATTTTTAAAGAAAAACACCTCAGCAACCGCACATGGTAAGGTTGTTACTGAGGCCATAGACACTATTTAATTAAATTAATTAATTTTACAGTACTAGAGATTGAATACAGGGCCTACAGCCTTTGCGTGGAGTAATCCTTATGTGTATGTGTGACATTGTCTTGCTAGTAGAGTGTTGTTTTGAGAACTGGAATGGGGCTGATGGGCCAGCCATCTATTTTCTACTAATTATCTGCTTAAAAAATTTCTTTAACATTTAGCATACTGAAATGACAAAAAAAATTACCTCACTCATTTGTATGGTTTTTTTTTTGTACTGGGGATCGAACTCAGGTCCTTGCACTTGTGAGGCAGGTGGTGGAACCACTGAGCTAAATCCTCTGCCCTCATTTGTATGTTCTTGTTCAGGGCTTCTCATGTGGTCATGGTCATCTGCCAACATAGCCAGTTCAAGTTGTTTGGGGACAGATGATCCACAAGATGTACTGGACTAAGGCACAACACAAGAAGGGAGACACCTTTGGCCAAGGCTTTAATATATAATCAGGAAGCAGACGGAATGGTAATGTATAGCCCTATTCACCAGGATAGGGCAGAACAAGTTGAGACACCTTCAAAGGCTAGTATAGAGATGAGTAGGATCTAGGCATTGTTTTGAGGACTGGAATGGGGCATGTGCTTTCATCACAGAAAGCAGTTTCAAACAGCTGGGCTTATAGGGAGTGTATAGAAAAGAGGAACAGAAGAGGGAAGGACAGGCAAGCTACCTTGGCATCAGCTCATCAGATCGATACAGTGGATGCAGAGCAATTGTCACAGTTGTGTCCTGTGGACAAGCTGCCTTCATGTGCTCAGGGTCAGGTACCAGGATTCCTCATCCTTGTTGCCAGTGTCCTCAGCTACAAAAACAGCCTCAAGCTGTTGGCTTTTGATTAGAATAGGAGTTGGTCAGGGAGTTAAGACCCTCCTCCTTAGATGTTAGACAGCCACCTCCTCACTAATTCCAAGGATGGGGTCCAGGTATCTGGGCCTGGAGGTTTTACAGTTGCTATCATAGGACTGGGCCTGGTAAGGATAGGCTAGGGAATATCTCAGCCCCTGGTCTGATGACAGAATTCCTAGCATGCATTCGTGTCAGTATCACCCTTCATTACTGCCCAAGTGGCTGAGAAGATGCAGTGTGGAATTCCCAAGGTCTGTTGAGCAGGATACAACATAGAGTTGAGAATTTTCATGTGTCACAGGCATGGATAGTGCATGCTTTAAGGAAGTTAAAGGCACCAGGCCTTGGGGCTATATGGGTCATGAAGGTGATACTGTTGTGAATGACAATAAAGATCAGGTGTTGAAGGCTGAAATGGAGCATGGCCCCAAATAGCTTAGTAGCATTTGGACTGGAACAGCCTGTGCCAGGACCCCAGTCTTTTCCTTTGGGAGGCCCAAGAACTCCTAGATGTTTTCCTATTGTAGATGGTAGTATAGTCTGACCAACTATATATTGTTTTTCTTTGTGGCTGCTATGATCTTTTTTTTTTGGTACTGGGAATCAAACTCAGGACCTTGCATTTGCAAGGCAGGCGCGGTGCCACGGAGCTGAATTCCCAGCATGCTATGATCTTGACATCAGTGGGGTACGGTTTTTCTCCTGCATGTTCTCCTGATATCCATTAATAGGCTACACCTACAGTCCATGTCAGGTTGGTGAAATCCATAAGCGTGAGGTCCATTTCCTTTTTTTGGAAACTTCTTTAGTATATACATTGTCCAGGAAACTGCTCAGGGACATCGTAGCAGTCTTGGGGTCTTGCAGGCTTTTTTTGGTATAGGTGTTCTTTCATGGATTATCTGGAGAGAAGTAAAACTCTGGGCAAAATTAGTCTTACCCTTGGAGAATTTTATTTATTTGTTTGTGGTGGGGTTTTTTTGTTTTTTGTTTTGTTTTTTTGAGATAGGGTCTCACTATGTAGTTCAGACTGGTCTTGAACTCACTATGTAGCCCAGGATGGCCTCAAATTTGTGGCAGTCTTTCTCCTTTAGCCTCCCAAGTGCTGGGATTGCAGGCATGTACCACCATGCCTAACTTTATTCTTGGGAGATTTGAAATCTAAATAGAAAGATGACTGACCTCTTAAAGTTGAGATGAACAATGGAATGGTACTTTCCAGGATGACATGTGTCCAAAGATTGATTGTTGTGCTCATTAGCAGGGGTATGGCCTGAGAGATAACTGATATTTTAACCTCACTTTAACTTGCATGCTTATGTCATCTCAGCCAGTGAAAAGTTGGGACAAGAAAGAAGAATAAATATTTCCGGACAAGTAGCAGTGTCTGTCCTGTATGTTTTGGGAAATGCAGGAGGAAGAAATCTGAGAATAGCTATTGCTACTCTTTGAAAGACAGAACCCAGTAATGGCTGAATCTCTAAAAGGACGTGAGTTGCTGTTCACATTTAAGTGCGTTGGTGTTTAGGACTGTTTGGTTTTACTACACTGTGGTGCAGAAAAAGCCTACTCTTCCTGGCTGTGTTAAGAATCAGCACTTTCTCTCCAAGCTTTTTTAATTTTTGTATTCTTCTTGAACACTTGATTGGTAAGCAAGATGTTGGATACAACTGTAGGCAGCTGTGGAATGAGCAGGAATTTAGGGATCCATCGTGTGGGATTCTCCAAGAGATCTTGCTTGCAAAGGAGAGGGAGCAAGGATTTTCTTGTTTTTCTTTGTTGCTTTGAATTCTGATGTAATGGAGTGATGAGAATTGCTTTTAAAATTTTACTACTTACTCGTAAATCCTACTGTATTCTAGTCCTATTGTATAAGTATGCTTTTAGAAATACATCTCTAGAACTGCTAGGTCAAAGGAAATGTACATATGATTCTGATTGATGATGCCAACTTGCTTTCTAAAATGGTTTTACCATTTTATGTATTGAGCATTTTTTTTACTATTGAGACCGATAGGAAAACATGAAGACAATCATTCTGTGTTCTCATTTTCTAAAATCAAACTTTCCACTGGAGGGAGATGTTTAACTGCCAGAAAAAGTTGCAAATACTTATTATTCAATAATAAAATCTTATTAATGCTACAATATTTGGACCAAGGTGACATAAAATCATATTAATAGAATATTAGAATTAAAAGTGACCGAAAAGATTGTTTTATAGGAAAATCTATGCAGAGTATGTACGATAACCTGTGTTGGCACAGCTATTTTTGTCAAAAGTGGCTGAAACACTGACCTCTTTTTCTTAAAAGTGCCTGGTTTTGTCAGCATTATGTGTATGAGGAACTGCAAGGCCATCAGAATAAACTTGCATAATATCAGCCTTACATTGTACATGTAGCACAGTGAGGCAGACCAGTGGGAGTGTTTAGGAAACGGGGCAAATTAAGTATGATTGTATAACTTTTCTCCCTGAAGCCCAACAAAATAAACAAAATGACTAAAACGTAGTTTTTTTTAAAAAAATGAAGAGAATGCAATCCCATTATCACAGGCACCAAAGAAAATCTGGTTGTTACGACATTTGAACCAAAACATTGAAACTCAATACAGGATTTTTCATGAGAGATATATAAATTTTACAAAGTTAATGAGATCCTTTTCTTATTCACAATCCTTAAGTTGTGGAGAAGAATGATAACTGTGGGCCTGTAACCAAGGTACAAAGGCATGAGCTGCTGAGACTCATCCAGGCACTAGGAGGTCAGGCTGTATATAAGGTCCCTTCCTTCCCTATCTACCAACTAGGGAGGAGTAACCTGGTTAGCAGGACCACAAGCAGGAGAGAGATGTGAAAAATAGTATCTTGAAGTTAGCTTTCCAGTGGCTAAGCAGAATCTGCAACCTACCAAAGGAGAAGAAAAGAGGGGCTGATAAATCCCAGACTTGTGTTAACAGTGACCTGCCAGTCCCAGTGAGCAAAAGGCCAAAATCTAACACACATACACACACACACACACACACACTCAAACACTCAAACTAGAAAAGATGTGCTTCTGAGATTTTTGTTTTCTTTTTTATTTCTTTTTTTTCTCTCCTATCACCCCCCTGCCCCTTTACTCAGCCCTAAGTAACCACTAATCAGTTTTCTCTCTGTGCATTTTCTTATTTTGGACATTTCATACAAATGAACTCATATAATATGTGGTGTCTTGTGTCTAGCTTCTTTGACTTACCATGTTTTCAAGGTTAATCCATGTTGTAACGTGTCAGTAGCTTTTTTTTTTCCTGAAATAATATTCCATTGTTTGGATGTACTCCATTTATCCATTCCATTAGTTGATAGAAATGATTTTTTTTCATCTTTGAGGCTGTTATGAGTAATGCTGCTATAAACATCCATGAACAAGTTTTTAAGTGGACATATGTTTTTACTTTTCTTGGCACTATAACTTGGAGTGTAATTAAATGAAACTACTAGATGATGTCTGATGATGTTAAGCATCTTTTCCTGTGCTTATGGCCATTTGTATATGAGTTTGGAGAAATGTCTGTGCAAATCCTTTCCTCAATATTTGAGTTTTTTGTCTTTTTAAAAATTGAGTTGTAAGAATGCCATGAATTTGTTTCAATAAGGTGTGGTGGTAGATGCCCACAGAGCCTAAAACCCTAACCCTACTTAAATGGCATCTGTTCCTACCAATTCCTACTGTATCCTCAAGCAGATGAAAAACTAAATAGAGGTTATAAACCATTAGTACCCATTCTTCAACAGCTCAGAGTATAAGAATATGTGTCAGATGTTCTCCAGACAAATGCAAAAGATAGTCAAAGAGCATCCACTTACTCTAGTCTTAGGAAATACCCAAAATGTCTAGATTTACTACTATTAATAACAAATAAGAGCCACAGAAGTGAAAGCACAAACATTGTACAGAGTTCTTTTATCATATTGGACAAAGTAGCCTAAAATCTAAAATCATGGCAAGATCAGTGCCATGAAAACAAAGGAAGTTAATAAGAAAATGAAATAAATTTACTCGAGTTTGCAGATGAAATGACAATCCTTATTATTGGGTATAGAATTGTTTTTGACTTTTTGTGATAAGTAGCACTGTTACAAATATCTTTATTCATAAGTTTTGTCATTTCTTATTACTTTGTATAGATTCTTAGAAGTCAATGCTGGGACAGAGAACATGAATATTTTATGAATATTCATTGTCAAAATGATTTCTAGAAGGATTATATCAGCTTCGTTTTAGGGTATGTTTACCAGTCTTAACTTTTTGGGGGAAATAGGTGGAAATGATAGAACCCAGGGGCTCTCTACCACTGAGCTGCACATCCCACCTCTTTTTAAAGAATTTTATTTTATTTTATTCCCTGGTATCAGGGATCAAACGCAGGACCTTGCCATTGTGAGGCAGGCACATGCCACTGAGCTAGATCCCCAGCCCTGAAGAATTTTATTTTGAGACAAGGTGTCGGTAAGTTGCCCAGGCTGGCTGTGAACTTGTGATCTTCCTGTCTTTTTTTTTTTTTTTTTTTTTTGGTACTGGGGATCGAACTCGGGTCCTTGTGCTTGCGCAGCAGGCTGCGAAACCACTGAGCTAAATCCCCAGCCCGTGATCTTCCTGTCTTAACCTCCCAGTACCGAGGATTCCAGGTGTGCGCTGCCACACCTGGCACCAACAATAACATTTTAAAATCTTTGCTCATAGGTAAAAATGTCACTTAATTGTTTTGTTTTTTTTTTTGGTACCGGGGATCAAACTCGGGACCTTGCGCTTGCGAGGCAGGCGGCGGAACCACTGAGCTAAATCCCTGACCCAATTTAATTGTTTTAATCTACATTTATATTAGTATTATTGAGCAGAGCATTTTATAGGTAAATTATTATTTTTCACTTTTAAATTTTTTTAGTTCACATTCTTTGCCTTTTTCTTTTCAGTTTTCACTATCAAGTTTATGATAAACATTTTCCTCAATTTATTTATTTATTTATTTATTTATTTATTCATTTATTCATTCATTTTTTTCCTGGTACCGGCGATCACACTCAGGACCTTGCATTTGCGCTCAGGCGCCAGAACCACTGAGCTAAATCCCTGGCACCTTTCCTCAATTTATTGCTTTTCTTTTATTACAAAGTCATTTTTTATGCTCATTTTGAATTTTTATGTAATCGTTTTTGCTAATTTTTTTCTGTTTATTTAGACAGTTTCTTTTGACTTAGTCATAAGTTAAATTATATTTCCTCCTAGTATTTTGTGATTTCACTGTTTAAGTAATTTATTTGGAATTCATTTTGAGTTTTAGTGTGGAATAAAGAGCTGATTTCATTCTTTTTGTTTGTTTGTTTGTTTTTGTTTTTTGTTTTTGGTACCAGGGATCGAACTCAGGACCTTGCGCTTGTGAGGTGGGCAGTGACACCACTGAGCTAAATCCCCAGCCCCTGATCTCATTCTTTTAGAAAATAACCAATACTTTCAATATCATTTCTTGATTCTTATTATTTTGTGGTATTTCATTTTATATAACATAAAAGTATTTCTGTCATTTTATTTTAAAAGTAATTTGCTGTGGGCCAGGGATTTAGCTCTGGTTCTGCCGCCTGCCTCGCAAGCAGAAGGTCCTGAGTTCAATCCCTGGTACCAAAAAAAAAAAAAGTTAAACTTGGCTGTAATACATACTTTTTTTTTAATCTTTATTTTAAAATAAGGAAAATTCATCTTCTGTCATTACTGACCTCAGCATAGTAATGGAGCCCACAGAATACTCAGAATTAAGTGAATTTGTGTCAAGGTAAGCTATTTTAAAATTTATTATTCTAAGGAATATTTTCACTCTACAGTGTTATGTTTACCATAGTTTTTTTCTTAATAAGTAAATATGTCTTCTCTGAAGGCATAGAACCATTACTATCGCTTATATTTAAAAACATATTTCCTATATATGAGTCATTCAGTACATATTTATTTTATGTTCATTGTGTGCTGGGTATCAGAATTAAAATATGAGAAAAATACTCAATTCTCATGGAATTTATAGCCTATTGGAGATGTTGGGTAGTAATTAAATAATTATAGAAATGAATGTGAAATAATGACATACTAGAGTTACTGTTGAAGCCTATATCGAGAATCTGTCATAGAATGCCGTAGAATGGTTTCTGAAAAATGAATTGAATGAACTAACAAAGAGGTCTTAGATACAAGGGTAGGAAGAAAACCAGGAATGTATTGTGTGTCTCACAAGGTCTTCTGCCCACACTGTGCTGCAGAAGTAGCATCTGCTGTTTGGAAATTACAAAGGAAGATTAGTGGGGTATGTGTCCTCCTGTACGAGTGGGCATTCATAGTTATTTAATAAACAGTTGCTCTTGGGTTCTTGGGTAGTTAATTCTCTGAGATGGGGTTCTTGCTTTGTGAAGAGTCACCAGTGTTTGAGAAAGGGAGGTGAACATAGGTCAGAAGACCTGGATTTTAGTCCAGATTCTGACTTTGTGTAAGTTGCTTCTTTTTTTTAATTTCTTTGCTCTTTGTCTCTGCTATTATGCAATTTAAATACATTATTCCTAAATGTGAACTTTCTTTTATTTTCCATTGCATATCTGTAGTTTTTCAGATTAAAGATTGCTATCTATAATTTTTGGAAATTTATTATTATTTTATTGACACTTGCTCTACCTTGACTATCCCTTCACATTAAAGGCTAACCATTTCACTTAGAAGAACAACAGTGTGCTTTCCATTTCTCTCTAACCATTGTAATACTGTTGTCATGCAGCTTACTTTGAATATATGATGAATGTCTCAGTGCATTACTATTTTTCCTTTAGCCAATTATTATTATTATTTTTATTTTGGTACCGGGGATCGAACTTGGGTCCTTGCACTTGCACAGCAGGCAGCAGAACCACGGAGCTAAATCCCCGGCCCTAGCCAATTATTTTTTTATGTATTTATTTTTTGGTACCGGGGATCGAACTCAGGTCCTTGCACTTGCACAGCAGGTGGCGAAACCACTGAGCTAAATTCCTGGCCCTAGCCAATTATTTTTAAAGCATTTACAAATGAGAAATTTGTATATTCATCTTCATTTTTTTAAATCACTTCCAACATTCTTCATTTCTAATTGGTGTATATGCCATTTTTCTTAAGAACTTCCTTTTTATTGTGGTCGTCTATTGTAATGAAATCTATCAGCTTTTGTTTCTCTGAAAAGTCTTCATTTACCTTCATTTTTTGAAAGGTATTTTTGCTGGTTGTAGAATTCTGGTTGACAGCTTTTCTTTCAGATCTTTAAAAGATAACCTTCCAGTGGGGCATAGTAAATGTACATTGTAATCCCAGAACTCTGAGAGGCTGAGGCAGGAGGATTGGAAATTGTAGCCTAGCCTGGGCTATTTAGCCATTTAATAAGAAAAAAAATTTTTTTTTAAAAGTTGGTATCAGAGATTGAGCTCAGGACCTTGCACTTGCCAGGCAGGCTCGGGACCACTGAGCTATATCCCTGGCCCCCAAAAAAGTTTTGAAGAAGGCTAAGAATGTAGCTTAATGTAAAGCCCCTGAGTTCAATCTCCAGTACCTCAAAAAAAGAAAAAGAAACATTTCATTGTCTTCTGGATTGTTGTTTGTGACAAGACATCTGCTGTAATTATTATCTGTGTTTCTCTGTATCAGTGTATCATATAGTGTGTGTAGATTTGTGGGATGCCTTTCAATCTTTCTGTTAATTTTGCTTTTACACAGTTTGTTCCATGTCTAAAGTATATGTGTAAAAAAATTTTTCAAGTGTGTATTTTCTTTTTCTTTTTTTTTTTTTTTGGGTACCGGGGATCAAACTCAGGTCCTTATGCTTGTGAGGCAGGCGGCGGAACCACTGAGCTAAATCCCCAGCCCACAAGTATGTATTTTCAAATGTCAACTGTGCTCTGTTCTCTATTCTTCTGCAATTCTGATTAGCTGATTTGCATATGTTAGCTCACAGTGTTTGGATTATCTGTTCTATTTGTGTTTCACTTTGGATAATTTATTTTAATTTCGTGTGTGTGTGTGTGTGTGTGTGTGTGTGTGTGTGTGTTGGG
>NW_004624930.1:36347-52877 GCF_000247695.1 Heterocephalus glaber
AAAAAAATAAGAACCAAGAGACTCATGTAATGGTACAAGATCCCAATGATGAATGTAACTGTATTTTATACCTAAAATGTACCAATAAAGTTAATGGGAAAAAAAATAATAAGTCACTCTCAGTTAACAGTCTTTATCAGTGATGGTGAACCTCTTAGATCTTTCAATGATACAAACAGCGTGCTGCAGGCATGTGCCATAGGTTTGTCACCACTGGTCTGCATGTAGATAAAGGGGCTATTTTTATTTTCTTCCTTTTTCAAAGAAAAGCTATTACACAAATAAATGTGGAAAATGACAAGCAGAGGCACCCTTTTCTCTTACTAGGTTGATGGGGGGCTAGGGATGTAACTCATTGGCTCCATGCCTGCCTGGCAAGTGCAAGGTTCTGAGTTCGACTCCCAGTACCGGAAAAAAAAAAAGGATGACAATACTATGTTGAGAATAAGTTGGATATATGTGGACAAATCTGTTCCATTATCTATTATAATCTTGTTTCCTGCATCTTATGGTTAACAAATATGGAATGAAATCTAGTTACCACACTATGTATTTGTTATTCAACATACACCACACATGTGGCTATACTCATTCTGCTATCTTCTTGGCCTTCTAAAGATATAGATATGTACCATATAATACCAGTTTTGCTTTTTTTTTCTCTTTTGAGACAAGGTCTTGCTATGTAGTTCAGGCTGGCCTCAAACTCACTATATAGCCCTGGCTCACCTCAAACTCATGGAGATCCTCCTGCTTCAGCCTCCCAGGTGATGCCACACCCAGCAATACTAGTTATTTTTGTTTCTAAGTTGTTTATACCAATCTGAAAACATAAATCTGAAATATAGTTCAAAAATTAGATCCAGCAGCTAGCAGCTCAACCTAGCTCTTTATGCTGGAATCTCACCCACTACATACCACTTTGCACACCAACCCCATCCTTCCTCTTCCCTGCCGTAGTAATGTGAAACACAACAGATGTGTTAAGTGTACATCATACATTTATTACCAACAACCCTCTCAACTCCAAAATTGGGCACAGGGATTAAAAATAAAAATTCATTGCACTACTTAGTAAAGCATTACTAGTAACTTTCATAAAAAATGTACAAACTTTGTTAAAAATTTATCAAGCCTTCAAATGATTTGGTTACAGATATTTATAATACATACATTTAAAACTATATATTAACTGATACAATGGAATATGATTTGAGGAACTGACTCAGCAAATGATTCCAACAAACACCCCTGTGAGCTTTCATAATCTGAAACAAATAGCAAAATGAGGTAACCAAATGTACCAACAGGGGGAAATAGGTAATGAAGGCCTAAAGATATCTGAAAAATATTCTCATAAGTAAGTTGGCAGATCACATTCAAATTACAAGAGGCCCAAATTTAAGAATGTTAACAAATCACTTTTCTGAGAATGTATAAAATCTAAATATGCTTTCACATTTTTCAGATTTTGCTAAAAAAAAATTCAGGACAGAAAATTCTAATATGAGATCTTGATATTTGGAGGCCTTGAGATGTTTTGTGGGGTGTGTTAAAAAATACCAAGTATGACATTTCATGTCCAAAACAAAAAATCCACATAAAGACCCACAGCGGAGTTAAGATGGTAAAGCCAATATTGTTTTAGGAGGAAAGAAGACCAAGGCAACAAACCTACATCTGCCTGCAATCTGTTGCATCACCTAAGGTGACAACAGCTGGGCATGAATCAACTGTTCTTTCTCACTTGCTAGCCACACAGCTGCTCACTGTGGCCAGTCTGAGATGGTCAGAACACATGCATATGTGCTCGTAACACACACCAACCACTAAGTAAACAAGTCTGGACACATCTGTTAAACGCCCCCATGCAAAGATAAGACATTCTCAAAGAGAGACCAGTAATAACAGCGCAATAATTAAACTGGACTTTACCAAAACAGACCCTGCCGCCTCCTAAATTGCTGACTGCCTCTCAAAAATTTACTTGAAAAGGGACATTACAACAAGAATTCAGTCAGAAGGGAAGAAAAAGCTACTTTTCCTAGTCATTAGTACAATGTGCCTTGTTAATTAGGTATCTCTATAAATTAGAAAAAGTGCTTTACTTGCATGCTTCAATAAAATGAATACTGAGTGTAATAGTGTTACATTAGATCTGTACAGATATAAATTTTTTGCAGCTATATAAAAGTCTACATATAAGATAGGCTTTTGCCTTTTTAAACATGATTTTTAATTAAAAAAAATAAAGATTAAACTATATGCGATCTGTATGTAGCTGATTATTATATGCAAGTAATTTTGGTCTTTAATACACTCTTACTCAACAGAAACAGGAGGGGAATTCTAATGATTTAAAAGTAATATGTGCATTTTACCACTGTTTAGGTATACTTCTGAGACAAATTTAGGGGCAAACAGAAAGAATGTAAAATCCTATTTGTATGATTAGATAGAGGCAACAGTGTAAGAGGACAAAATTGTGCTTCTGTGTGAACTGACTTTACTGAAGTCTAGGCTGTGATGAGCTTAATAGAGACTTCAAGGGAGGGCAAGCAGCATGGCAGTAACAAGTAGTTAACACTGAGTACAAAACTGACTCAAAGCCAACTGAGAATTGAATGAGGCTGGCAGCAACTTATCACAGTCCTGACTGGATGCAGCATGTGCTACTACAAACAAAGTATGACATCAACTGCAGGAGAGAAGGACAATGATGAATGAATACACTAAAAGAATGAGAAAGGAATTTAAATGTTGTAGGGAAAAATGAACCATCTGAATTATGCACAATGAACCTATTTTTTTAAAAAAACATGGCCATGTATTACTTCAGATCAACTAATAAAGGTCAATTCCTGTTTGACAGCATTATTTTTTCATACAAAAATCAAATTTTCATTTATACTGCAATATTCTGGATACTTGTATTGAACTTTTCTCATTCAAACAAAAATTAAAAGGAAAAGCAGCAAGACATCAAAGCAAATCAGGTCTAAGGAACATGAACTGCTACAGCACTTGATCTATCCTGAAACAAGGGTCTCAATGAGAAGCACGTATACTAAGGGAAGAACTAAACAACTTTCTGCATTGAAGCTTGGTAAGTGAATTAATATAAACAGAAATACAATCTTCTTAAAACAATTTAGTTGCCTATGGGAGCTTAAACAAAGACCACATATCAGAAATCAAACTGAGTTAACAGATTTTGTTCTGGTAGAAGTCAAGAAGGCAAGATTTCATGGGGCCAGTGGTATTTCTTAGAAATATATTACTCAAATATCTTCAGAATAGACTACAAATCTAAACATTAAAAAAAAAAAATCACAGGTTCTTTCTGTAAGAAGCTTACTGGAAATGTAAAGGAAAAAAAAGTATCAACATTCAAATCATTGATTGAAATGCTAATATTGCTAACTGATTATGTATGATATTGCACCTTCTTTTTGGAAACAGCAAGTTGGAGATTTAAAAATTTCCTTTTCACAATAAAAAGGTTCATGGAGTAAGTTTCTGTTATACTTTTTTTCTTGTGTGACCCTTTCAGGACCACCAAGGAAGTGAAGGTGACAGCTGCCTGAAGCAAAGGAAGAAGGCTTTTCTCATTCCATTCATTGGGAGGGAAGGGGATGGAGTATTCAATGCTCATAAATGATGCACCCTTAGCAATCAGTGTGCAACAGCAAACACAAAAGGGAAAAACCAGTGTACAGTACTAGTGCTGTTTAAATAACACACCAGATTATACATTGCAGCATAATTAAAACTACACACACATTCTTGGTACATGCTGGTATATAGGATCTCATACACACAAGCTACCATGCCCTCACACAAGTAGTTGCGCACTCTCACACACAGATACATTTATCACCAACAGTCATTCATTGCATTCATTTCCACTCACAGTTTCTGAAGGCTCTATATAAGGTAGATTGCTATATTATCTGGAGCTACCACTTTTTTTTATAAAAGCACATGCTAAAAGATCACGTCCACTGTAATCTTGCAGCAACACTCGGAATGATCACACAAAAACCAGGGAATGTTAGTGCACACACAAATTAAGCTAAAGAAAAAGTCTTTGGAGTTCCAATCACACGGTTAGTGTAACAATCCCATAATTGTGAAGACTAATTGTAAGCTTTTATAGTTGATTAAGTCACACAGTGCAAAGAAAGGTCCATTGACCCTTTTGGTAAAGGGAAGGCTGGAAGCCACACGGATTAAGTTCAATGAATAGTCCATATATACATGTGATGAGGAACACCCAAACTAAATTTGTGCTCTTAGGTTGGTCATTCTGAATCCCGATGTACTTCTGAAGCATCAGCTCGGCAAATTGGGCAGGTACGATTTGCCTAAAAAAGAAAAAAGGTAATTTGTTTGACATGTAATTTATACAAGGAAATACATTAAGAACATTGAGGAGCCAGGCGTGGTGGTGCATGTCTGTAATCCCAACACTCAGGAAGCTGCGAGTTTGAGGACAGCCTGAGCTACATAGTGAGTTCAGGGCCAGCCTGAACTACATAGCAAGACCCTGTCTCAAAAACAAACCCAAAACCAAACCAAAACAATAACAAAAGGAACTACTTTTACTTGAATATAGTTTTTATATACTTTATCCCTTTAAAGAGCTACAAAACAATCATGTTTTCAAAAAATCACCACAAACCTCTGTATAAACATGATTCAATGGTTCAAATAAATTTAGTAATTCACTCAAAAATAAAACCTCTGCTTCCGCCCCCCCCCCCCTTTTGCAGTGCTGTGATTAAATTCAAGGTCTTATATGTGTAACTTTTGGCTATTCTTAATGGAATGAAGTTATAGCACATTTAGCGGTACTTAGGAAAGCCTCATTGTAAAATAGGAGATTTTATTGATACTCATGGATCTACTCACTCCTTCCCTGGTTCTTAGACCCATTCTTTTTCTATTTCAACAAATGGTACTATTTGCCAAGTTGCTAAAGCCAGAAACATAAATATCAACTTATCTTGCTCTCTTACTTCTTACATCCCATTATTCACCAAATGGTCTTATTTGTACATTATGATAGCTCTCACAGTCCTTTTTCATCTAGTTGCCATTATACAGTTTTTTTTAAGTTACAGAAATTGACCTTTAGTTTTCGTACTAAAGACTTTAATTTTGATATGGAGTCACAATTTAGAACAGAATACCCTAGGCTGTCAGATTCGTATAGCTAGCACCCCACCCCATCCTGCCGACCAGAGAGTGTTCAACCATAGCTGGAGAACGCTCTGCAGGCTCTCCCAGCTGGTTGAGCTACAAAACTTGAACCTCTCTGATGGGCTTATCCCATCCTTACTCCACATCCCTGTCTCAGAAATTACCCCTACCATTCCACTCTCCAAATAGCAGATCTTTCTAAAACACAATCTCAGCTATATCCTTTCTCATTGCTTTCAGGATCAAGTCCAAACTCTTTCACACTTCAGAATAACTTCCCAAAAGATTAGTCTCTGTTTACACTTTTGAACCCTCTTCCTTTGCCACTGTCCCTCACCCTCCAGCTATCAGCCGTATAAAATATGGTTTTCTGATCATTCTGTTCACATATCAAGGCACTACATGTATATAATGCTTTCTTTTTCTAAAAGTCTGTCTCCAGGATTCAGTTTAGATTAAGCTGAGTCTCCTGAAATGTGCTCACAGAAATGATTTTAATTCTTTCCTTATTTATCTCTTCATGAAACTATGAAGTTACCTAAGTCAGTATTATCCCTAAATCAGAAATCTATTTTAAAAAATAACAAAGTTGACCATTTAAATTTTTATTGCATCACATTTTTATTTCTACATTATTTAATTTCATCCTGATTTAATTTCATCCTATAGTCACTGATGTTAATTGATCACATTGATTTGTGATCATTGCACTTTTATTTATTTTGGACTTTTAAAAAATACATATATACATATACAGAAAAGAATTAAAACAGTTGACTGCTGTGCAAATCTCTGGCAAAGAAATCCTAGTGAAGTGTCCTTTTAAACTCATAAAGAAAACTGTGGTGTAATTTAAAAGTTCAGGTCCTGTTCCTATGCATCATGAGAAAATTAGGACATACTGACAATTAAGGACAGAAATTCAGTTTCAGGTTTTACATGATCACTCTTACCATGATTATAGTTTTTTGTGTTTTTTTGGGTGATGTGGATTAAACTCAGGGCCTCACACATGCTAAGCACATGGTTCTACCACTGAGCTATAGCCTGAAGTGCAGTTAATTTCATTAATCTTTTCTCATCATCTGAAGACAGAACAGTGTGAAAAGCTGTGTTTCAACTTTCTTTTGTATTCGGTCCCTCCACTAAACCATAAACTTACTTTAATGAACCTATGGTCAACAACAGAAAATTCAGTATATCCTTTACAGACATACATTACCTTAAGCCACTTATCAACACACTTGGCATGGAACTCATGGTTACAGGGTAAGACTCTAAGTAGCTGCCTTGATTCAAAATCACACATGCATACTACACACCTGAAAAAAGCAAAAATATGATTAAACCAAGGATGGCTATAATAAAGACAGATAGTAACAAGCGATGGCAAAAATGTAGAGAAATTGAAACCTTTGTACATTGCAGGCAGAAATATAAAATTATGTAGCCATTTTGGAAAAAGTGGCTGCTCTCAAAAGGTTAAACATATGTATATGGTTACTATATGACCCACTAAGTCACTTCCAAATATATACCCAAGAACTGAAAACATATATCCACAAAAAAATGTGTAACAAATGTTCAAAGTAGCAATATTCATAATAACCAAAAAGCTGAAACAACCCAAATGTCCATCAATTGATGAAATATTATGTGGTACATCCATACAATTGAGTATTTGGCCATAGAAAGGAATGCTTTATTGATACAAAAAGACCTATATTATATGATTCCACTTAGGGTGAAATCTATGGAGGCACAAAGTTGCTGAAGGGTTGGGGGAAGGTATCAAGGTGAAGGTTGGGGACATATGGAGAATAGCTACTAGTGGGTAGGGTTAAGTTTCTGGGGTGATGAAAAGGGTCTCAATTTGTGGTAATGGTTGCCCAACTCTACAGATACACTAAAAACCACTGAACTGTACATTTTAAAACTCTACGATATGTATAAAATATATATACAACATGTTCTACATTTATACCTCCCAAAAAAGTAGTAGCTAGCTAGTGTGACTAAGAAATTTAATTTTTAACTTTATTTAAATAGCTCCATGTGTCTAGTGGCTACCTTATCGGTCAGCATAGACCCAGAGATAACTTATCATGTTATCTTTGACTCTTAAGATATTTCATAAAGAAAAAAAGTAATTTAACAGTGATGTCAGAAAAAGTATACTTACAAAGTCTGTTCTGACTGGTGGTTGTTAGGATTGAACCGGTAAGAAGGAAGTTGTTCAATATCTGCTTTTGTCAGTCCTCGAGGCTTTGCCTCTCCTAGTCGCTCTGCCAGATTTAATAGGGCCTGTCAAGGGAAAAGGAAATATATTTTCATCTTTCTTTAAGTTTTCTATCCCAGTAACATTTAGAAAGTTTATTTTACATAGAAAAATTTATATACTTACAAAAATAAAGAACTCTTATATATCCATTACCCAGCCTCAGTAATTCATGGGTATTCTTATTTCATCTATCACATCTAGCCTACACCCCAGATTGTAACATAACTAAAAGATGATGGTATTTCACTGGTAAAACAGTTTTGTATGTATATGTAAAACTTTAGCACTTTTGACACTTTGGGCTGGATCATTCCGTTGTGAGGCTATCTCATGAAGTATTGTAGGATGTTCAGCATCCTTTGTCTCTACCCACTAAATGCCATTAACTCTCCCTAGTTTCAACAACCAAGTGTCTCCAAACACTGCCAAATATCCCCCGAGATCAAAACTATCCCCAAGTTGAGAACCACTGGTCTAAAAGACTTTTACTTAGAGTACAGCACTAATAGAACAGACTTTCACTTACAAATCTGTACCAAGAAGCACACACTCTTTAAAATAAAATTTGTTGTTACATGGTACTAGAGTCAAGGCTGAATTTAGATTCTTTAGCTTTAGGGCATTTAGTAAAATGACTGTAGTCAGGCAGAGGAAAGAAATTTAAAAGCTGTTTTTCTTCTGCCGGTTCCTTTATGCTAATGCTAAGAGCCCATCTTCTCATGAGAGAGAGCATGAATAGAGAAACCTTCAAGGTCTTTTGCTAGGCAAATGCTCCACTAATGAGCCACATCCCTGTCTTACCTTATTCAAGACAACAATACAGAATGAGTAGAGCAGATCCATCAGTAAAATAATATTGTAGGAACTGCTATCAGAGATAATGTCCATGGACACAAAGTCTCCCTCTGAGGTTCCAAACCAGGAATTTCTGATATGGTGAGAAGTGGCTTTCTAGCAGACGGTTACACTGGATGGTTTTTCAGCTTCATGACAGTAGCACCACAGTGCTGCATGCCTGTGATGAATTCTCCCTTGAACCAGGTGCCATCTCTCATAGCTTCATAAATACCAACTTCCTTTCCTTACAATTTCACCTTGGCACGGTTGACATTTGAATATTGAGCTCCAGATTAGTTTCTCCAGATGATAACACTATCAGCAGCAGCACACAAAAAAATGTGAGATTCAGCTTGTGATTCAAAAGAATCAAACAATCAATCAAATCCAATCAATCCAGCAACTCTCCTTGAGGATGGATGGAGAGCCATGTCAGAAGCAGCCAGGCAACTGCTATTTGGCTAGATTTTCCAGGATGATAACCTTAACAGATTTCTTGGCATACTTCGCTTATTTTGTAGATGTTCATATTTATTTTCAGTAAATACATTCCCTTACTGGTTTGGAGAACAGCTACATCCAGGTCTTCAAGAGTAATCTCTTCATTGTAACAATGACATCTTTTAGGAGAGGAAAGGCACAGTCTTGTATTTTCATCAGGATACCCAACTTGGGGGTGATATCCAATAGCACAAGAACTACAGACTGGTCTTTACTAAAGACAGATCCATTTCCAATACTGTATAGATATGAATATGCAATATGACCAGTTGCTTCAGACACGTCACAAAGACTCTGGTTCTGACACGACTTGAAACTGCAGACCATTTTAGTGCCTACAAAATGACCCTAAACTAAGTAGATCATCTCTACCGTGGAACCAACTCTTAAAATCATCACCCTTAGAAAATTAACATTAATTCTTTAACATCAAGTATCCAATTAATGTTGAAATGTCACTATGTTGAAGAAACCTGGTCTGTTACCTGCAGAAATTCCCAGTGTGATTTTGCTGACTAAATTTGCTCACTTCTCACCTGTGTTGTTTAATGCAGGGAGCCCCAAGTCCCAGGCCATGAACTGTTACCTATCTGTGGCAAGTTAGGAACTGGGCCACATGGCAGGAGGTGAACAGCAGGTAAGAGACAAAGCTTCAGCTGTACTGAATTATGGCCTGAGTTCCACCTTCAGTGGCACTGGATTCTTATAGGAGTATGAACCCTACGATGAACTACACACATGAGGGATTTAGGCTGCATGCTTATGAGAATCTAATGCCTTTTGATCTGAGGTGGAGCCGAGGTGGTGATATTAGCACTGGGGAGCAGCTGCAAATACAGATTGACATTAGCACAGAGGTTTGACTACAGAGACCATAAAAAATCAATTGCTTGCAGACTCATATCAAAATACTATCAGTGAATGGCAAATGACAAGCTACATCTAGTGGCAGGCATTAGGTCAGAATCCTGCACTTATTTTAGTTTGCATGTGGCCTGCCCATTATTCTATTTACCACTTCTGTCCAGACTCTTTCTCACACTGCATACTTGTCTCAGTCAGTTTTGGTAAGTCCACAAGCCAACCCTAGCCAAAATGAGTGAAAACACATATCACTGGATAGCTTCTTTGAAAAGGGGAAAGAAAGATCCAAGGATGAGGCACTGAAGACTCTAAGACTGCCAACAAAAAGAAAGCCGCATTTAAAAGAAAAACACTGAGATTGCTACTTAAATTATGGGTTCACTGCAACAGATGATTCATAGTATCCAAGCCTGCTTTATATAATATGTGATGACTGCCTTCCAATAAAGCCATGAATCCTTCAAAACTGCTTCACCACATGCAGACCAAGCACCTTGCCTTAAAAGATAAGTTGGAGTTAAAAAAAAACAAACAAAAACCCACTGAAAGCATCATTCTTGGTGGCTAACTGCATTGCTAAGAAGCCCATCACTGTTGGTGAAGAGATGATCCTGCCTGCTGCTGAATACAATTGTTGTGAGCTTTTAGGAAGAGCTGCAGTTCAAAAGGTGGCACATGTTCATCTTTTGGCCAGCACCATAAACTACACAAATTGATGAAACAGCAGAGGATATTGAGGAACAACTTTTAGGGGATTACAGTCACTGTGGTATACAATCCAGGTTGACAAATTCATCGTTGTTGACAAGAAGGCAACAATGCTTGTCTTTGTACAATACATTTTTCTGAAGGATGTGCATAAGGATGTATTATGTGCACTTTGTTTTCCAACCAATACCACTGTTGCAGAACTATTCAAGTCTTTGAATGATTACGTACAACTGAACTGGTCAGTTTGTGTCAGTACTGTATATGTATGGACAGAACAGCTGCCCTGATTGGATGGCTTTTTGGTTTCATTACTTGGATTAAAGAAGGCACTTCTGAATTTAAGGCTGTGCACTGTATGATCAAGAGATTTAGCTAAAAATGTCACCTGAACTTAGTAATATTTTGCAGTATGTGGTTAAAATTACATGCCCTTCACTCACATATGTTCAGATAGCTCTGTGCAGAGATAGACACAGAGCACGTATGTCTTCTTTTATACAAATAAGTAAGGTGGCTTTCTAAGGGTAAATCATGGGGCAGAGTTTCTGAGTTATCAGAGCTTCTCTGGGTATTTCTTTTACAAAAATAGCCACTACTGGCAGCACACTGCAGTAATATAGAACAGGCTGCAAAACTTGTTTACTTATGTGACATATTTCACCTGCTTGATGAACTCAAAACCATCACTTTAGGGGAGAATAACTATGTTCAGCAAGAGGTGGCTGCATTCAAAGCCAAGCTAGAATTATAGGAGTGACTAATGTATGTTGAGACTTTTTAACTCTTAAGAGCTGGGCATGGTGGCACATGCCTGTAATCCTAGCACTCTCGAGGCTGAGGCAGGAGGATTCCCCCAAGTTCATGGTCAATCTGGGCTAAGTAGTGAGTTCAAGGCCAGCCTGAACTACATAAAATACAAAACAAAAAACCAAACCAAAATAAAAAACATTATCAGAGAATTTGAAAGAGATTCAGCCATGGCCTTCTTTCTCCCAGCTAGTGCACAATCACCTATCTCAGGTTTCAAAAGTTTGAACATTACTTCCCAACCACAAAGACTAGCCCCCCACCTGTGACCCATTTGTGAATAAGGCAGGTGAGTCAACTCTGTCCATGCTAGAAGAGAATCAACTTCTTGACACTGCAAATGATGATGGCCTTAAAAGTATGCTTGAAGCTGGGTGTGGTGGCACACGCCTGTAATCCCAGCACTCGGGAGGCTGAGGCAGAAGGATTGCCAAGAGTTCAGGGCCAGCCTGAACTACAAAGGGAGACCTTGCCTCAAAAAATAAACCAAAACAAAACCCCTAAACAAAAAAACCAAAAATATACTTGAGACAACTTCAAATCTCTATTCATTCAGGGTTAAAGTCAAGATGGAATATCCTGAGATTGCCAGAAAAGCACTTGAAAAGCCTCATTCCATTTCCAGCACCTTATCTTTGGGAAGCAGGGTCTTCTGCAGTGACAGCAACCAGAATGAGATTACTGAGTAGACAGGACACAAGCAATTCTTTTTTTTGGTACCGGGAATAGAACTCCAGTCCTTGCGCTTGCGAGGCGGAACCACTGAGCTAAATCCTGGCCCTATAAGCAATTCACTTTGGGTGACTGTCCCCCATTAACCCCAGATGGGACCATCTAATTGAAGGAAAACAAGTCAAGCTCAAGGCTTCTACTGATTCTGCATTATGGTAAATTATGTAATTATTTAATTATACTGTATATTACAAGGTAATAACAATAGAAATAAAGTGCACAATAAATGTAATGTGCTTGAATCATCTAGGATATCTCCCTGTTTTGTCTGTGGAAAAACTGTCTTCTATAAAACCAGGTGCTGGTGCAAAAAAGGCTGGGGACCTCTGGTTCAATAATTCCTTGTCCCCTGTGCTTCTATAGGTTGGTGGACCTGACTACTTCTGTCATAAGGCTTATCATTTTCTAGCTGGGTGTTACATTAGCAGGCCCTGATAGAACACTGTCTAGGACTTTCAAGAGTTTATCAAGGGTGGTAAATGGTAAGAGTTTAATCATTCTTCATTTTTTAGATGAAATATTTCTGTAAGGAGCAACTGTCTCACACCAAACTGTACCCTGAAGTATAATTTATAAAGAAAAAAGAGGATAATAAGACCAGTTTTTTTTAAGTATGCACTATGAACTCATGATTTTACTACGTATTTGATATGTTACATTATTATGCTTGATTCTATACCATTATCTCCTTTTTCCCACTTTTAAATAACTACTTATATTTGGTTATTCTACAATTAGGCTGCCTCTGATGGACTGCTTTTCTCCAATCTTTAAGCTGCCACAGGTAACAGAAAGGGTAAAAAAGAAATGGCAACAGGCAATAAGAACAGAATAAATTTTCTCAAATTTCAAAAAGTAATGCTGAGATAACTTTGTGTTTTCATGTGATTTCATAGCTTTGCTTTTATAGACAGCTTTATTTGGAGAACTAAGTCACCTAAATAAATTGCTTCCCTTTTGATTCCCCCACCCTAGCCCTTCTAAATGCTAAAAGATGGTACATTCAATTGAACTGATGCTGCTGGGCACTGTGGCACATACCAGTAATTCTAGCCTGAGGAAGACAGAGGTAGGAGGATTACAAGTTCAACTTAGTGAGACCATCTCAAAATTTAAGAAAAGGACTGGGGATATAATTTAGTGATGAGTGCTCCTAGACTTGATCCCCAGTACATATACACACAAAATTTTTTAAAAGATGCTGTATAATTAGCATGAAATTTAGATGAAACTCACAATATACCTCATATATATCTTTATAGCTTTACTGCATTATTATAGGCCATGAAGGTCAATTAATACAATTTTATGACAATAAAATATGCTCATTAAAAGCTTATAGGGTGGCAACTAAGCCTTCAATGAACTTATATGATGTTGCACACAAGAAGATTGAAGGCAATACTTAATAATAATTAGTGTTTACGTACCATAAGAACAAAAAGGAAGAGATTTATTGACTAGAAATGCTGTTCATAATAGGCCATGTTTATGCTACAATTTCAAAACATGGAGGAAGAAAAGATCTTAGCAGAAGCATCAAGAGGAATAAAGGCACTATACTGAAACAAGAATATATAAGGTAGATTGAAAGAAACAGTGAGTAATTTGGAATAAATCCCAGGACTAGGGAATGTTTAGGAGCTACCCTATGAGAGAAAACCAGAAAAACAAGTAGTATCTTTTAATTGGTTGAAAGTATGACTGTAGAATATCAAAATATTCAACCTAAAAATACAGTTTAGAAAGATATTTTTCTTATACTTCAATTCCAACAGTGTTTTCCACTGATATGTATATGAGCAGCTGTCTTTTTAAGCAACATGACATGATAGATTACTTTTAATAAAGAAAATAACTCCTATTCTTACTGTTGTATACAATATAGAAACAAAACCAGGAAATTATTACAGCTTCTTTCTCTCTCAAGAAATGCCATCTAATGCTGGGGATGTAGCCTGGTTGTAGAGAGCTTGCCTAGCATCCACAAGTCCCTATATTCAATCCCCAGTACAGGAGTGGGAGTGGTAGTGGTGGCTCAAGATTATACATCCCCTCTCTGTTCTCAGGTTCAATTTGCCTAAAAGAAAACAGTTCCTGTGTTCGTGCTGTGAAAATGGAGACAAAGATAGCTGACAATATAAAATCAAGATTAATTACATTCAACATACTCAAATCCACATTTGCTTTCCAAGTCATAAACCACACATTTAACATTCCTAACTCAGATAATGTAAGATCAACATCATCTAGGTTTGATGATATCATTTATTTGACCTATTGGCATTATGATTCTGCCTTCTTCACAGGCTATTACAGTCCTTTTTACACAGCATCTTCTTTCACAACCTTCCTACCCTCACTCCTGACCCCACAGTGACCGTTAATGATTTCATCTTTTGACTCTAGTGTTAAAAGTGTCTTTCAGAACTGTATTTTTTTTAAATAATAATTATTATTTATTTATTTATTCATTTATTTTTGGTACTGGGGATCGAACTTGGGACCTTGTGCTTGTGAGGCAGGCAGTGGAACCACTGTGCTAAATCCCCGGCCCCTCAGAACTGTATTTTTTATTGTACATATTTAAGGTAATAAATTTGATGGTTGAATTCACACACACTGAGTGAAATGATTGGTACAGTCAAGCAAATTATCCTGTCCATCGTCTTCCACTATTACTTTTTTTTTGTGGTAAGGGCACCTAAACTGTACTCTAAGCAGATTTTCAGTACATACAGTACTGCATTAACTGTATTCTTTATGATGTACATCTCTAGACCTAGTCTGCAAAACAGCAAGTTTGTACCATTTGACCTAATTCTCCCCGTACCCTCTAACCAACATTCTATTCTGCATGTGCCTGACTTTAAGATTCCACGTGTAACTAAGATCATCTGATATTTTTTCCTGTCTGCCCTTTTCTCTTAGCATCTTCCTTGTTCATCCATGTTGTCACAAATAGCAATATTCTTTTAAAAGGCTGAATAATATTCCATTGCATCTCTTTTATCTATACACACTGCAATTTCTTTATCCATTCACCCACCAATGGATATTCACTCTTATCTTGACTTTGTGAATAATGCTGCAATGAACACAGGAGTGGAGATTTGCCTACAAGGCACTGATTTTATTTCCTTTGGGTACATACCCAGCAAAGGGTTATTGGATCATACTGCTGGTAGTTCTTAAATTTTTTATTTTTCATGATGGCTGTATCTATTTATATTCTCACCGAGAGTGTTGTAGGGATTCTTTTTCTCCATACCCTCACCAAGACTTACCTCATTTGTTTGATAAAAGCAAGCCACTCTGGGCCAGGGATTTAGCTCAGTGGTTCCGGCGCCTGCCTCGCAAGCACAAGGTCCCAAGTTCAATCCCCAGTACCAAAAAAAGAAAAGCCATACTGACAAATTTGAGGGAATAACTGATTTTTTTTTTTGTACTGGCGTTCGAATTCGGGACCTTGCAGCAGCACCACTGAGCTAAATCCCCAGCCCAGGAATAACTGATTTTGATTTACATTTCCCGTTGAGCACCTTTCTATCTACCCATTAGTTGTTTTTATGTCTTCTTTTAAGAAATATCTATATAGGTTCTGTGCCCATTATTAATCAGGTTATTTAGTTTTGCCTATTGAGCTGTGTGAGTTCTTTATATATTCTGGATTTTGACCCCTTATTAGATACATGGCTTACCAATATTTTCTCCCCAACTACAGGCTGACTTTTCATTTTGTTGATACCACTCTCATCTATTTCCCACATACTAGCAGAGCTTTGACTCTTAGAGAGAGTTGATATCATAAAAGCACCAAAACATTCAGCAGGGCACTCAAGGGCATCCAATTGAGCTTTTCAATCAAATCTCCATTTTATCCCCTTCACTTAGCTACAGACTGTATTCTATTCCTCAAGATTAAACATGAGAAAACTTCCCACTTCTTCAAGATCCAGCTCAAATGCTTCCATTTTCATAAAATCTTTTCAGAATTCCTAACCAAAATTCACCATTTTCTCATTTGTAGTCACTCACTGGAATTGTGTATAACTCTAATACAGCATCAAAGTCTACCTGTTACCATAGACATGTGGCATATGTTCAAGTAGCTTTTGAACAGTTTTATGACATATTTCAGTCCTGGAATGCAAGTGTGTACTTAATAAATATTTAATTAGATGATGTACACAATATTCATTTAATTGTTCCTTTACTAACCTCATAATTTTCTACTTCTCCATCTTCTACATCCAATTCAAAGCTGAAAGTTGGGCCCACTGCAGGTGGCACTGGCAGCATTGATCTGCAGTGAAAACAACCACATGAGCACTGGTATCTTAGTACATTAATTCAATGAACAGGACAGAAAGGACAAAAGTCAGCGCTAGGCAGATGAAGAATGGTCAAAGTTAATCAGTAGCAACTCTTCAAAGCGCTGACTTTGTTAGAAACAAAAGTTGACAGTAAAAGCATACCATTCACCATAATATTAAAAAAAAATAGAGAGGGGCCGGGGATTTAACTCAGTGGTTTTGTTGCATGCTGCGCAAGTGCAAGGACCCAAGTTCGATCCCCGGTGCCAAAAAAAA